>JAKUAN010000008.1:156407-233176 GCA_030674715.1 Clavispora phyllophila
GGTGAAGCAGGAAGGAGTGAAGAGAGAAATACGCCGTTGCGGGTGTAGTCAAGGTCTGAGGTGAGTGCAGATAGCGCACAGCACATCTCGAGCCAACCCAACAAGCAGATCGAACACAAGCGGATCTCGAACTACGCAAACTAGTTGACCAGTGACCGGTGACTGGTGACTGGTGACTGTTTACTGGTGACTGTTGAGTGGTGGTGGACACACCCCCAGCCGCGAGCCGTTGGTCTGAGTCCCAACCTACTCGCGAAACTCTATCGCTTATCGCGCGCTCTGCGCACTCCACTCCACATACTTCTCCCACCATGCCCTCTTCACACGCCGAGGCCCCACACAACCCCAAAGCGACCAAGGCGTTTGCGGATCTTCTCCTCGCATGTCGCGCCGGCGACACCGACACCGTGGACGCGCTCACGCTGACGCTGGAGGTGGATGTCAACCGGGTGGACGAGTGGGACTACTCGCCGCTCATCTTGGCGCTGATCTGCGGCCACCTCAAGGTGGTGGAGCTCTTGCTCGCGCGCGGCGCGGTGTGCGACCGCGACACGTTCCAGGGCGCACGGTGCATCTACGGCGCGTTGACGGACGAGATCAAAACGCTTCTTTTGAGCTACGACATCACCAAGACCGTGGACGACAAGCAGCCGTTTTTGGCGCACATGGCGCAGCTCGTGACGCCCGCGTACGCGCTTCTCGCCGCGCGCGACGTGGCGCTCCGTGCCGACGGCGCGGTGTTTGTGGTGAACCGGTTTCTCTTGGCGGCGCGGAGCCGGTACTTTGCCGAACTCATGGCGGGCGCGTGGCGCCACCGCAGCGCGGTGGACTTGGCGGGCGTGGCTGCGGCAGACGCGGCCGCCGTGGTGGACCACATCTACTTGCGGCCCGCCACCTCCGGCCTGGCGCAGTTGGCCTCGGTAGCGCAAAAGGTGGGGCTTGAGGACTTGGCGCCCGCGGCGGCGCCCGCGCAGCAGCAGCAGCTCCAGCACGTTGCCCGCGCCAAGGACGACATGCGGCGGTTTTTGCGCCTCCACGTCGTGGCCAACGCCCACCGGTTGGAGTTGCAGGAGGAAATCGACTTCGAGGACATCGAGCCCGAACCGCTTCTCGCGGCCGCGGCCAAGCGCCGCCTCTTGCACTGCTCCGCGCACCCGGACGCCATCTTGTCGTTCATCGACGTCGACGACGGCGCGGTGGTGTACTACCCGGTGCACCGCGCCATGCTCGCGCGGTCGGAGTTCTACGCCCAGATGTTCCGGTCGCAGCTCTTCCGCGCCGCGTCGTCGGAGCCGCCGTACGCCGACGTCGCTGGCGAGCGCGTGGTGGACCGCCCGCGCCTTGGGCCGGCCCATCTCCCGGTGCTCCAGCCGCTTCTCAGCACCACCAACCGCCACGTGATGGAGGCGGTGCTCCAGTACCTCTACTACGACGACGTCACGCCCATCCCGGCCCACTTGGGCGTGGAGCTCTTGTACGTGGCCGAGGAGCTCCACATCGACCGCCTCAAGACCATGAGTGCGTTGGTGCTCACGTCGGTGGTGCAAGACTTTGACTACGCCAGCTTGGGACGCCTTGTCGATGCCACCGGCTACAGCGCGGCAGAATTGGTGGAGGTGGCATGGGACACGCGAAGCGAGCGGCTCGAGCAGCACATGGCCAAGCTCTTGGCCCACAACGTGGAGCGTCTCTGCCAGTCGGAGCTGCTGCGGGCCCAGCTTGTTCTGCTCATCCGAAAGAGCGCGCGCCGCATCTTGAGCCGCCACGACACGGACACCATCGAGTTGGTGGACGACATGCGCTACTACTTGGCGAAGAAGTACGCGGTGTACGACGACTTTGCGGGGTTGGACGGTGTGGGGCGCAGCTTGAACCCGACTATGGCCGAGCCTGAGGACAACCGGTGGTTTGTGGCGGCCATGGTCGACCACGACCACGACATTGCGTTGATTGACGGGCTCTTGGAGGAGCTCGGTCTTGATGCGTAGTCAACAGGTTGGTGTTGGAGCAGCAGATGGTGCTACGCTACTACTGGGGCACAGGGCTGATGTTGGAACACAGAGCTGATATTGGAATACAGGCTAGAACACAGAGGCTGATATTGGAATACAGGCTAGAACACAGAGGCTGATATTGGAATACAGGCTAAAACACAGAGGATGATATTGGAATATAGGCTATTGCAATAAAGACGCCGGGTTATTGGTCGCCTCCGTCACTGTTCGTGACTCTGTTCTTAGTTGTTCGTGGCTCTGTTCTTAGTCACTATTCGGCTCTGTTCTCAGTCACTGTCGTGTGTTCAATTAGTGTTCACGTAGTATCTGTCTGTGGCTCTGTCTGTGACTACTGCTATTTTCTGGTTACTTTTTCCGGTTTTTGTTCCGGTTCCGGCTCTTTCCCGGTTTTTGTTCCGGTTCCGGCTCTTTTCCCATTGTGTTCCTACTGCTACGCTACTTGTCGCCTGATGCTAGCGCATGCTTCGGTGCAGCGCCGTTTGCTGGCAAAAAAAAAAAAACTCCGCGGCAGCCGCAACGGCCCGCCGTTCGTCTTGTCCTTCTTTTTTTGTTTCTTTTTCAAAGAAAAGACCTTTTCCTTCTTTGGGTGGTGCTTTGCTGACGCTGGTCCGGCACACCGACTATCTTGCGTCCCAATCCATTCCCTGGTGTGCATGCGCGCATCTGTTTCGGGCGATCTTAGTTCCCGCCGCGGCCCTGCTTCACACTTTCGGCCTTCTCCGTGCGCATCGCTATCTATATGCGCTGCGGCTAACCTCCCGTCCGGCCCACCGCTAATCATTTATAAGATACCCTGGGCCTCCCCCGGCCACTTTCACCACTTCATTCCGTCCTCGGTTCCTTCACAATGGGAGTTAGACTTGAAAAAGACGATATCGAGGCTGGTGCTTACGAGCCTTTCTACTACGAGAAGCCATCGCGCTCGCTCTCGAGAAAGCTCATCTCCACTGTGGCCCTTGGCCTTACGTTGGCCCTCACCGCCTATCTTTCGGTGTCCACCTTGGCCCGCAACGAAATGGTGCGTGTTTTCTTCGCCGACTTTGCTCCGGCCCCAACAGCTCCCACAGAGCTGTTCGAGGTGGCTCCTGTGTTCGCTGCTCCTACCGTCTACAACGTCACTGACCTTGTGTTCGACGATGCTCCTGTCGTTGATGGATTGGTCGCCTCGTACTCCGCTCCGGACGTGTTCAACTTCACCGGCGGCTACCTCACCCTCAACTTCTCTTCTCCTGCTCTGGCTGACGCTGGTGCGGCTGTGATTGAGGTTTCTGTGGCCGGCTCGCCCATCTGGCGTTCTGCCACTCCTGTCGCCAAGGCTGACGGCGATGTCTTCTCCTCCACCGTCAAGAATGTCACGGAGTACTTGAGCTTGTTCGAGTCCGACGCTGACGTCTTGGTCACTGTCATTGAGGGTTCCACCTCGGCCACCGTCACCTTGGAATTGGTGTTGTACGCCGAGCCTGCCGCTCCTGCCGCTCCCGTGTTTGGTCTTCCTCTCGCCTCTGTGTTTGTTCCTTCTGGCCCTGCCTCGCATGTGTTTGCTCTCCTGCAGAAGCCTGTGACGCTCCCTGCCCAGGCTTTCACGGCCACCTTGCCTCAATTGGCTTCCAACGTGACCGCTGCTAAGGTCTCGCTCTTCGTGTCTGCCACTGAAGAGGAGATTGACTTCTACAAGAGCGGTATTTCTGCTGTGGGTGCTCCTGCGTCTAAGGGCCCATTCCGCCAATTCAACTTGTTTGTTGCTGGTGTCTTTGTTGGCTCTGTGAGCCCTAAGCCTACTTTGTTCCATGCCGACAAGCTTCTCGACACCCCAACAAACCCATGGACCCCGGTCGTCGACTCGGGCTCCTACAGTGGTTTCTCTTATGATGTCGATCTTGTCGCCTTGTTGCCTTTGCTCTGGAAGGCGGAACAAACCTTGGAGATCGTTGTTGTTTCTCCGGTCACTGCGGCTGACGAAACGCCTATTCCTGCTCCAGCCCACCCCATCTCTGCTGTGACCAACATTGTGTCCGGCTCTTGGGTTGTGTCCGGTAACTTGCTCGTGTGGGAGAGTCCTCTTATCATGTCTGCCACTGGTGCCGTTGTCTCTTCCGAATCGCTCCAAGAGGACTCGGCCAAGGTTATTGCTCCTCCCAAGGTTTCTCCATGGCAACCATCCGTGTCCAACCTGAAGGCTACTTCCTCGCTGAACTCCACCACCCTCTCCACCTTCAACTTTGTGTTGGCGGACAATTCCACCTCAAGCTTCAATATTGTGGCTAACACCTCCTCTCTTCTCTTCCTCACCAGGCATGAGATCCTCCTTACTACCCCTGTGGGACCACCAGGTAGCGGTGCTGAGAAGAGCAAGAGCACCATCACCTCGTTCGCCTTGGGCTACACCAAGTTTGAGTTGGATGTGCAAAATGCCGTCACCAACATGACCTTGTTCTCTTCTTCCAGCAAGATTGCTACTCCTCTCAACTTCCGTGTCGAGAGCTCCAAGAACGCTACTGGTGCTATCACCACCTCTTACAAGGGCGACATCGACTTTAGCATCAAGAAGAAGATCAACAAGGTTCCTGTTTCCACCGTTGAGGTCGAGGAGAAGATCACCTTGGACCCTATCCTCGGCACCCAAATCGACGCTTCTTACAAGTCGAAGCTGACTCCTAAGTACCTGAGAAAGGTTCAAGTTGTCAACGGGGTGGTTGTTTCCGATGTGGAGACTCCTGCTATTATTTAAACGCACTGGTTCTTTTCTTTTAGGTGTTGATGGCCTTGACTCTGTCAAGTGCTTAGATAGACAATTATTTTACATACATTTTTGCTTTTGGGGTGCCTGTAGTTCTTAATCCAACCCTATAGAAGAATGTCAATCCGGTTTTGGGGTTTGGATATTACCTAATCTTACACAAACACCTCAACTTGCATGCGAATTGTGATCGTGCGTCTACAGTGTTTCCATTCTAGGACTAATTACCTACACGTATGACTTCACTTGCAAGACCATTTTTGGCAGAATGCAAGACACCAAAAGTAGAAAATCCAGAATTATTTCTCCAGGAGATCTTACCCACTTTGTCTCATCTAGCACTCATACGGATGTCCAACGAAACTCTGATCTCCTGTACACTCTTTGAGTTGGTACGCTCACAATAACAAGAAGCTCTCACTTCATCTCTCTAGACAATGCAAGTTGACGAATTGATCGGGAAATTCCAGGCAATAGAAGTGCTCAAGGTAGAGCCACATAATAAATCTGCTGCATTGCTTGGTACAATAGACAACCAGGATGCCATTATTACGTTAGAGAAGTCGCCGTTCAACTTCGAGGCTGGGTCCATTACCCTTTCCGACACACTCGAGTCGTTTAAGCTTATCAACCAAAATGATATTTACTACTGGTCTTCGGCAAATTTGAACCAGGCTAAGCAGGCCGGTGCCAAGATCACAGTGATTTATCCTGCAACAAAGACCCACATTCGCAAGTACGCAGACCAAAAGTATCACTACATCTCTGAGACGGCAGAAACGTACGAAAAAAAAGTAAAGCCCTTCATTGAAACTCAAAGAGGCGACCGTATACAATGGGTGTACAACATTTTGTTCCACGGCAAAGAAGCCGAAAGTATTTTGTTTCACGATAAAGACCCCGAAAATGGCTTTGTGTTACTTCCGGACATGAAGTGGGACGGCGAGCTGATGGGTTCCTTATACTTAGTGGCCATTGTGAACAGAAAGGATATTGGCAGTGTGCGTGACTTGAACGGGTCGCACATTGAATTCCTTGAAAGGTTGCAATCCACCGTCAAGCAGGTTACGACGGAAAAGTATGGCATCGCACAAGACGAACTCCGGGTGTTTGTTCACTACCAACCTTCGTACTACCATTTGCATATACATGTGGTTAACATCGCCCATGCGGGGTTGGGCCAAGGAATCAATGTCGGCAAGGCTATATTTTTGGACGATGTGATTGACAATATTCGTATGGCGTCGGACTATTACCAAAAGCGCACATTGCACTATGTGTTGGGCGAGAACCACGCTCTTTGGGGCATTCTTCATGATTAAACTCTAGTTATATGCATATGATTATTCTATCCTTAGTAGTTGAACTCGGACGATGAGGCCTTCTCTGCCATACGGGCCATACGCAACATCTTCTTTCTCGGGTCTTCCTTTTTCTTGGATGCTCCCTCGGTCTGGCCACTGTTCCGACCCAATTTCTTGGGTGTCTCACGCAATCCGAATGCCTTGGCCAAGTGTCCCAAATGCAACAATTTCACGTTGAAAAAGCTTCTTTCCGTAGACAAGTGAGTGGCGTAAGCTCTGATATGGGACACAAACGCATGCAGCGCTCTATCAAGCGCAGCTGAGTCCTCCAAAAGCCATCTTTCCACTTCCAAGTGCCAGGTGGTAGCATGGATGTCCCACTTTCCTTGTTTGGCCTTTGCATCCTTCTTCGAAACTGGCTCCGCGCCTGTCTCTCCAAAAGCCTCTTGGAGAACCTTTTCATAGCCCACAATACGCAAACTACCTTCCTTGGGGTGTACCACGCGAAGTTTTCCTTCCACATAGCCTTCTTCTTCGCCAGGCAAAAGGAACAAGGTGGCCTCACCCTTTTTACCCACTCTAGCGGAACGGCCGATTCTGTGCAAGTGGTCATCTATTGCAAAAGGTGGATCATATTCCACCACATGGGCAATGTTGGGCAAGTCCAAACCTCTGGAAGCCACATCGGTACAAAAAAGAATAAGGTGCTTGCCTTCGTTTTCCCCTTCATCGTTAGTGAATTGCTGAAGGGTAGAAGTACGCAATTGTTGAGACAAGGAACCATGGAGACGGTAGACAGAAGTGTTTTCGGCGATTTGAGGAGCGGTGGAAGCACAGCTTTCCAAAACCTCCTCCTTCTCCTCGGAGTTTTTATCATCGCCGGACTCGGTGCGCTTACGGGTAAGTGCCTTGCCTCCACGACAGAAAGTTTCAAAATGGAAGTTAACCGAATCAGAGCAGGAGAAAAACACAATGGTACGCGTGACACCATCTCTTTCGACGTGGCTGATGTTCTTCAACACCGCACTCAAAGTGACAAGTCTCAACTTTGGTGGCACCACCATCACTTTCTGGACAAGCTGATCAGGCGCAGTGGCGTCGGAGTTTATTGCGTCCTCACGGTCAACAGAGATCATCTTAGGGTTGTTTAACACAGTACTTCCCAACTTCTTCACATCTTCGGGCATGGTGGCAGAACACAAGACGTTGACTCTGCGAGTGGGCAACCCTGGCCATTGGTGCATGGTGTCCATAACCTTAGAGTTACGCGCGAGTTGCTCTGTGACCTTGGAAATGGTTTCGTGGAATCCTAACTCCACAAGTCTGTCACCTTCGTCCAATACAAGCCATCTCACCTGGGAAACGTCCAAGGATTCTGTGTTTTCCAAGTGGTCCGCCAAACGGCCAGGGGTGGCCACCAACACATTCACACCCTTTCTGATACGAGCCTTCTCCGACTTTTTCTTTTCTCCACCCACCACAATTCCGGGGACAATGTGGTGGTGGCAGCGTAGAAGCGATTCCAAAACCGAGTAGATCTGCGACGCCAACTCACGAGTAGGTGTAAGAATCAAAGCAAACAAGCCGCTCTTGCGCTCAATCGTAACGGGCTCCGACATCAATCTGTGGATAATAGGAAGAACAAAAGCAAGTGTTTTACCGGAACCTGTCTGGGCCTTAACGAACAAATCTTCTTGTGTGCCAACCATGTGAGGAGCCACGGCTCTTTGCACTTTGGTAGGAGCCAAGTAGCGCATGGACCCGGTCAAGTGGCTGGCCAACCGCTCATTGAGACCCAAACCGGAGAATGTGCTGTCGTCCTGAAGAGGTGCGTTGGATGCAGAGTAGGAAGTTTCGTTTCCAGTGGATTCCTTCAAAGTCTCACTAGACTTGTTGGACGTGAACAAGGAGGACACGTACGAATTGTTCTTTCCACCGTGTTCACCAGTGGTCTCGGTGAATTTGACTTTTTTGGATGTGATGCCCATCTGCTCGCCAGCAGGTCTTTTGGAGGTTTCGCCGTTAGCTGCTGGGGCTTTTGTAGGTTTTCTCTCTTGTTTTTGGGCACCAGCTTTGTTGTTTTTCTTCTGTGGGTACTGTTCACGCATCATTTTTTCTGCCACTTCCTTCAACCCATCGGTTCTGATGTTGTCGATCTCGATATTGTTCACACCCGAACCAGGTTTTCTTTCTCTTCCTTGGAGTTTGAGATTCATGTTGCGGCGCTCCTTCCAACGGCCACCTGTGACTTTTGTAACCTTTGGAGCTGCAGAGGGAGCATCGTCGGTAGCAAAGTTAAGAATCAATCCGTCGTCTTCTTCCATGGTGATAAAAGAATGTGGTGGAGATGTGCGATGAGGACCTGCAGAAACTCATGGTGGAGAAGGCTCCGAAACGGCCTCCACCTCTACGTTCGACAAATATGTTTTTCGATGGTTTTTGAAAGGGGAGCTGCCCTGTGGTGTTTAAAGTTTTTGAAAGGTGAAGTTTAGGGGCCCTAAAGCGTTTTCTTATATTTTTTTTTCCGATAGTGTTACTTTTTGGTAATTGCGCTTGTCTGACATAATGCAGAGAAATCGCAAACACCAGCCGTTCTCACACACGAGACCATGCAAATGTATGTACAACGCAATATGATAGACAACAGAGATGTAACAACACAACAGCAACACAAACTTATTAGCAATGCATTACCCCCAAATATAATCCCACCATAATATAAGAAGTCTCTACGCGCTCGACCTTGCCGACACTCAAGTCTATCCATTTATTCATTACTCTGATGTACCCTAAGCAAACTCGTCAAAAACCGTCTTCACAGGCAAGGCTGCCGTGGAAGGCTCACACATGCTCTCCTTCAATTTCGCCAACGCACTGTCCTCGTCATTACGCCAACTAAGCGATTGCCATTCTTCCTCGTTAAATCTTTTGATGTGCTTCAAGCACGAGCCAATATGGGACGAGTGACCGTCAGAGCTCATCTGACCTGCCTTTGATGCAGTTTGAAGAACTTGAACCGCCGCAGTTTGCTTGGAAGGATCAGATGACGACGCGTCTTGTCTGTTCTGGGCGGTTCTGGCATTGTCCAAGTCATCAATGTATTTGAACAGCGGCCGGAGTTGCGCGGTGCTATCAAGCGGAATCAAAACAATACGTGGTCCGTCTTCTGTTTCTACGACCTTTCCCACATAAAGTCCCCCGTCAGTGCCGGTCAAAACACCCTGAAGACCCAATGACTCCACTCTCGTGCCCAACTCTTCTGTGCGGCCCTCATCGTAGAATTTCAGAGTATCGATGGGGATCTTCAACTCCACAACCTTACTTGCAGGCTTCATCGTGGCCTTGAGCTGATCGTGTGTAAACGCAGCGTTTTTCGGTCTGCCCGTATATTGCAAAACATGAATGGATTGCGATACTCTGTCCGGAAGTTTCCCGTGGAAGAGTGGAATGCTCTGAATGATTGGATCATCCTCCTCCTGCTCCACTTGAGAAACATGCGAGTCGTGATACTCATTGAGAGAAGGAGATTGCGACAACTCCTCCTCTTCCTCCACGAATAGGTTCTCTTTCTCCATGATGGCGCTTGGTGTATGTAGCGATGAGATTTTGTTGTTTCGCATCACATCAGATGCACACTAGTTCATCAACAAGGTTGATCCACCTAGATACCGGAACATTTCGAATAAAGTAGCCGTTGAGCAATTGAGGTGGAATCTTTTTTGGCAGATGAGACTGTTCCAAAATCCAGATTCCCAAAAAAAGATATTTGACAAATTCTGCGTCACATGGATTAGTTTGCTTTCCGGGCCTTTGCCGTTGTTAAATTTGTGCGCTTGTGCTACTGTGCACATATACTCTACGTCTCAGGCTTGGAGAGATGTATATTGGTCAAAATAAGGAAACACAGAATATTTTTTTTTTCAATTTTTTTTAATAAGAAGATGAGTCTCTGCGGCAGAAAATGCCTTCCAAGATAAAAAAAATGCCTACTCTTCAGCTTCTCTCTTACCGATAGCATCAGTAGCTTTAAACTTAATCCAACCAAATGGAGAAGCATCGGCTTCCGCATTGGCATCCCTCTTGCCAATAGCATCAGTAGTCTTAAACTTAATCCAACCAGCTGGCTCTGCATCAGCCTCAGCATCTCTTTTACCAATAGCATCAGTAGTTTTAAACTTAATCCAACCAGCTGCCTCTGCATCAGCTTCAGCATCTCTTTTACCAATTGCATCAGTAGTCTTAAACTTAATCCAACCAGCTGCCTCTGCATCAGCTTCAGCATCTCTTTTACCAATTGCATCAGTAGCTTTAAACTTAATCCAGCCAAATGGGGAAGCGTCGGCATCAGCATTGGCATCTCTCTTACCAATAGCATCAGTAGCTTTAAACTTAATCCAACCAAATGGAGAAGCGTCGGCTTCCGCATTGGCATCTCTCTTACCGATGGCATCGGTAGTCTTGAATTTTATCCAACCAAATGGAGAAGCGTCGGCTTCCGCATTGGCATCTCTCTTACCGATGGCATCAGTAGTCTTAAACTTAATCCAACCAATTGGCTCTGCATTAGCGTCTCTCTTTGAAAAACTAGAGTAAACATCGTCCAAGGTGGTGCTGTTTACAATGAGTATGGTGTCATCAATAACAATTGGAAACTCTTCCGAAGAAAGAGAATAAGAACCGCTGATTGCATCAGCAGGAATCTCAACACCAGTGGTAGTTGTAGGCTCGACCAGCGAGATGGTTGGTGCAGAAGAAACGAGCGAAGCGGTGATGATAAGCAAAAGAGTGGGTGCAAATTTCATTTTGGTTGTTTGAAGAAAAGAGATGATTGATGATGATGGGATGAAAATAACCTTAGCATTCGAAATGGCCTTCTATATATATTCTCCCATTGTCGGGAGATCATCCCGCTGTCACTGAAAATTCCGTTGTAGATGCTAAGCCCTAATAGACATAGTCTTGAAACGCAACACTGGGGCCTTTCCCGACCAAAATAGGAAATAATTATGCATAATTCTAAGGATAAATTAGAGACACTGTCTGAGTTGACAAGAGCCACAAGGGTTTTTGATACTCCAGAGTTCCTTAGACGACCTAAAAGGGAAGTGTTATTGCGTCCACAAAAAAAAAGGTACGAAGACACCACATCTGCACCAGAACAAAAGAGGAAAAAAAAGGCAGTTATATGGAGAATTTGTTTCAGCTCAAGAGGGGAAATGATGAGTAAGGAGTAAATGTATTGGCTATGGTGAATGGTTATGGCGGCTTGGTATTAGTAAACCGATATTGGCAAGTCGGTATGGGTGATACACGAATTGCATGAAGGGCAAGATAAGAGGGCGAGTGGGAAAGTGCCAATTAGAGTCAAAAAAGAATAAGGAAAATGGTTGTACGATTTATTGTCTTTTTCCCAAGAATTCCCCAGTGATGGTTGAATGACCACACCGGGTGGAACATTTGACCAATGGTGATGAGATTTACAAGTGAGAGATGCATGCACCACGAGTCCATCTCTTGAGAACAATTATATTTAAAGAAATTCCTTTTGTGGCACAAAACTAAAGAATAGAGTACATCTGAAATTACAAAAGAAAGAATGTGAAGAAGAAGCATAAAAAGCTCTCAAACTATTCCGATATAGTGTAACGGCTATCACGGTTCGCTTTCACCGAGCAAACCCGGGTTCGACTCCCGGTATCGGAGGTTATTTTTGATTTTTGGAGCGCGGCATAGCGCTCTCCACGTTTGCGGACTCGCTACACTTAGACATGCATAACCCTTTGCGCTTTTGTGTACACCGACTGAAGGACCAAGTTGGCGCACATGCAGTGGTATTGGATGAATACGAATAACTTCAACAGATACAAACGCAATTTGCGGAACCAGAGACACAAACGTAAGCGGCAAAACCTACAGCCGATTGGGTTTCCTATTTTGGAACCCGTGACTCATTGGGAGCAAGCAATAAAATAAACCCGCGTGGGTGACACTAACGCGCATCCACGCATCCCAAAGTAGAAGGGTCGAGGATTGCGTTAGTGGCCCGAGAACGCACTGCACACAACACGCCACGTTGTGGTTGTTTATGGGTCACGCTGGCCAACGTAGGGGAGGGTTGCGGACAAAGATAGGGACAGAGGAAGGTAAGGGGTGGTAGAGGGCGGAGGAGAAGTGATTTTGGCAGTTGCAAATGTGTGGTGGCGAGTGAGTTCTTATCAGTGGGTTGATACGCGAAATCGCGATAAGATAAGAATCAGCGGGGAATATCGACAGCGAAACGGGCCACCACAAGCCACACGGAAAGCACACAACACAGCACACAAATAGCAACAAAACAGAACACAGCAAAACACAATACAATACAGCACAATACAACACAACACAACACAACACAAGACAATAAACTACGCCCAAGTGCACTACACCGAACCGTAGACGAGCGTTTTATTAATAAATATCACAGGCGCAACTGCTTGGCCGGCCTCTTCTTGCCCTTGGCCCGATCCGCCAGTTTGTACACCTTATTCTTGACAAAGTAATTGTTGCGTTTGTGCGCCTCGAGGTCCAAGTACACAGACTCGGCCGTGGGCTCGTCGTCTGTCAACACCTCGTACTGGTTGGAACACACGCGCTTCTGTGCGGGAGCCGCAGCAACCACCGTGGTCTGTTTCTTGTTCTGGGACATCTTGGCCACTTCGGCGTAGGACAATTTGCGGCAGTCAATGGCAACAAACTCCTCTGCGTCGTCGTTCATGGATACCTGGACCAACAGCGAGGCGTCTCTTCCGGGAATAGTGAAGGAGGCGGACTCGGGGTGGGACACGGGAGAGGTTTTGTTTCTGAACCAGCCGGAGGCAAAGATGTTTTTGAACATGGCGAAGACGGGCCGCGGAGGGAGATTGGAGAAAAGCGAGGCGGGGTTTTAGGAGAAGACGGTGGGGAAGAATGGGGCTGGTGGGAGTTTATATACTATCCACAAAAGGGTCGGGACGCGGGTGGAGCAGTCTGTGCACACCCGGGGCATGTTTACTTTTGGCGCGGACGATGGAGGAGGGAGAATTGGGAGAAGGGAGAATTGTGAGGAGGGAGAATTGCGAGGAGGGAGAATTGCGAGGAGGGAGAATTGAGAGGGGGAGAATTGGGAGTGACGACACTAGCGTTCTGGGCAAACGGGAGAAATGGGGGATGTAGGGGTGCGGTGTGAGACATGGCAAGTGGATGTGGAAGCAGGCGAGGTTGGATGACTGCAGATGAATGTTGCGTGGTGCGTGGGCTTGTAATCTCGTACAGCTGAGAAGGCATGTTTCTGGTCTTCTGATCTTCACGGCTCGGTCTTCTAATCTTCACGGCTCTAGGTTTCTGGTTGGTCTTCTAACCATCACGGCTCTAGTATTTCTGGTCCTCCTCAATTCTGGTAGTCCGTTGTCTCTGTACATGTGCGATTCCCGGTGGGTGCGAATCACCACCCACTACGCACTCTCTAAATAACCACTAGTCACCGTATCCGCCGCACAACCTTTTCCCCTCCGTCCGCTATCGCTCGCCTGGCCTTGCTACCCTTTCCTCCCCTCACCCTCCCCCTCCACTTTCCCTTCCTTTTTCCCCTTCCGCCTCCCCCTCTTCTCTCTTCTCTCCTCTCTCTCTCTGCTCTCTCCCTCCACCAGTATTTGCCCTCGCACGACCCGCGCACATCAACCGTCCTTCCCACCCACCTCCACCACAAAACCAGCCAGCGCAATGGACGGCTGGGAAGAGGTATGTATCGCTCGGCGGCAACCACACTAGTGCCCCCGGAAAGAAGGCACGCGGCACGGGCTTTTTGCGCCGCCCCGCCGCCGTGTCCCGCGGTCTCCCCCGAACCCAAACTAACATCCAGGTTGCTCGTATCCCCGCCACGGCACACACCACCGGCGCGCCGCCGCCGGAAACGCCGCAAATCACGTCGCTTCTGTTCGACCACACCCAGAACTTGATCTGGTGCGGCGACTCCGCCGGCTACTCGTCGTCGTTCACCCCCGCGGCCGCCGACAACGGCTCCTACCGAGTCCAGGTGCCGCTCTTGCGCTACACCAAGTTCCAGTCGCTGGCGAGCCGCGCGCCCATCATCCAGCACTTGAACCACCAGCGCGGCGTGTTGGCGCTTCTGCACTCGTGCATCGGCTTCCACACCCGGCGCGGCTTGACCAACGCAGTCATCACCGCGCCGCTGCTCGAGGCCGCGGCCCAGCCGTTGTTCAAGGGCCTCACGTGCATGACGCTCGCGTACTCCACCTCCAGCGACCTCATGGTGGGCGGCAACGCGTCGCTCTTCAAGGTCGACTTGCACCGGCCGCAGCAGGCGCAGCCGTTCAACCACCGCGGCGACTTATCCTTCATCAACTACCTGTCCAAGATGTTGACCTTGGGCAACCTGTCGGGCGCGTTGGAGATCTTCGACCCGCTCGCCAACGTGTCGGTCAAGACCTTTGCCGGCCACAACGGCTTGTTGTCCGACTTGGACGTCAAGGGCAACTACGTGGCCACCTGCGGCTACTCCGTGCGCTCCAAGCGCTTCGGCCCGGCCCCGGCCGCGCTCGAGTACATGGTCGACCCGTTGGTCAACCTCTACGACTTGCGCATGATGCGCGCGTTGCCGCCCATCCTGTTCCCGGCCGGCGCCAGCTTCGTCAAGTTCCACCCGAAGTTGCCCAACATCGTCATTGTCGCGTCCACCGCCGGCCACATCCAGTTCGTGGACATGTACGACCAGCTGCAGATCCACTTGTACCAGGCAGACTTGTCCAGCGGCGCGCCCGCCCTGCTGCCGGCGTCGCCTCCGCCCAACTCCTACTTGTCCAACTTGGACATCAGCAAAAACGGCGAGTTCTTGTGCTTCAGCGACGGCTTCCGCAACATGCGCCTCTGGTCCCTCACCGCGTCCGCCAGCCACGACTTTGTCAACTTCCCGGCCCCGTTGGACCGGCCCGACGTCGTGTCCAACCGCTTGTCCGCGTCCGTCGTTGGCGTCGACGACGACGTGCCCTTGAGCTCGGTGGGAATGCCCTACTACAAGGAATTCCTCGCTTCCAACTACCCTACAGACATGGTGTTCGACAAAGAGCTCCTGAAGGTGCCGGAGAAAACCGACGCCGAGTTGGCCGAGGCCAGCAGCTACTCCCCGGGAAAGATCATTCCCTACGACAAGGCCAAATACGGCCCTAGAAACGTCATCAAGCCGTACCAGCTGTTGGAGATCAACGTGCGCAACACCGGCAGAAAGAATCCGGCGCTGGCAACGTTAATTCCAAAATTCATCAGCGAACGTAGCTCCACCCCTGTTTCGTTACCGTACAGAGAGGAATCCCCCTTCCTAAATCAAAACCCAACGTTTGGTGACGATGCTGATCTCGAAAATTCAAACGGGAACATGTCCAACGGCGATGCTTCCAACAAGGTGGCGTCGGTTTTCCAGTACAAGTCAGATGTGGAGAACAGGGTTCCCTCCTGCTACACGCGGCTTGAAATCCATTATTCCAAGTTTGGCGTCGACGACTTTGACTTTGACTACTACAATCGCTCCAATGGATTCTTTGCTGGTCTAGAGAACCATTTAGACAACTCCTATGTCAACCCGTTATTGCAGATTTACAGATTCATCCCCATTTTTTTCAACACCGTCACCAAGAGCTTGCTCAACGAGTGGCTTCCAAACAGTCTTGAAACGATTATACAGCAATCTAACCCGCAAGGGTCTTCTGTTCTCAATGAATTGGCTTATCTTTTCGATATGATGCAAAAAGCGGGTCCGAAAAACGTCAGCATTTCGAATTTCTCCCTGATTTTGAGTGAGAGCAAAATCGCCCAGACACATAATTTGATTAATAAGGATGACGGGAAATCCCTCAACTCTAGAGAATTGCAGCAATTGATTATCACATTCAACAAATTCTTGGTTGAGTCGGTAGTCAATGACTACGCAGCCCAATTTGGCATCAATGTTCAAGATATGACGGCCATGCACTATGAGTTGACATTTTCTACCCCTTCAGGAGAGTTTCTCAACAAGCATATCGGAAATCAAGCCACATTGGATCTTGTGACTCCTCCGACTAACGCGTTGAACAAAATTAACTCGAACAACCCCGAGAGATACACTCCTCCACAACTTCTATCGAGAAAAAATCACACATTACTCGCATACTTGGAGTATTCTCTCAACCAATCGAAGACATTGCAACCAACGGCACAGACACCATACCCAGTGGAGGTTAAGCAGTCGCTCGTTAAATTGGGCCCGGTTTTGCTGATAAACATGCCTTTCTCAGAACAGGAGATGAGAGTAATAAAGAATTGCAAGAAATGGCTTGTGCCTGAATTTTATACCACTACTGGAACCACAGGAAAGATTTGCTTCAAGCCAGTGGTGACTCAATTCAACCAGAGAGCAGAAAAGTATGAATTGCTTGGATACGTGTGTGAAGTGAACCGAGGATCTGCATCATCTTCTGGCCAGCATAACTTGGTTTCGTACGTCAAGGTGAAGCTGCCCTCACTGGGTAAAGACCAATGGATGTTGTTCAACGATTTCTTGGTCATGCCGATTCCAGAGGAGGAGGTGTTCAATATATCACAGAACTGGAAAAAACCCGTTGTGCTTGTGTATCATAATGTCGAAGATCCGCGCAATCAAAAGTTCACCTATTTTGAGCAAACCCTATTCCGAAAGCTCAATGGGTTGAACGACAGTATTCTCTACCGCGATCATTTTGCTTGTGGCACAAGAGAAGGATATAAACGCGAGTACGAACTATTGACTGAGTCGGAGGCACCCAAATTTGGATCTTTGGTTGCAATTGATGCGGAGTTTGTGTCATTGCGACCAGAGTCTGTTGAGGTGAGTTACACAGGGGTGCGTAACTTGATCCGACCCACAATGCTTTCACTTGCGAGAATATCTGCACTTCGAGGAGACGCGGGACCGGGCCACGGGGTTCCATTCATCGACGACTATATCGTGCACACCAAACCGATTTATGACTACTTGACGACATTTTCCGGCATTGAGCCCGGCGACTTGGATCCGGACCGGTCTACCAAGACGTTGGTGACGTTACAGACGGCGTACAGACGGTTATGGCTCTTGTTGAACATGGGATGTGTGTTTGTGGGGCACGGGCTCAAAAGCGACTTTAGATGCATCAACTTGCAAGTGCCCAAGGCGCAGATCCGAGACACAATTGAGTTCTACTACTTGCCTGATTTCCGGCGGAAGCTCAGTCTCAAGTTTTTGGCGTACATTGTGTTGAAGGAGGCGGTGCAAACACGCAACCACGATTCGATCGAGGATGCCAACACTGCGCTTCAGTTGTACGAGCGGTACTTGGAGTTGCAGGCGACCGGCGACTTTGAGCGGGAGTTGCGGCACATTTATAGCGAGGGCCAGCGGTTGCGGTTCCGGGTGCCGGATGTGTGAGATAGGAGACAATAGTAATTAAACAATGAAGAGGGCGGTGTAGAGAAGAAGGGAAGTAGGAGAGCGAGATAGAGAGGAGTGAGCAGAGAGGGTGAAGATGGTGGAAGAAGATATACGAGGATAATTGAAGCGTGAGGTGACTAGCCGGTATGCGAGGACAACAGAAGATAATGAGAGCGAGAAGCGAGAGAAGCAGAAGCGAATACTGAAGCGAGACAACAGAAGTATGGCGAAGTATGGCGAAAAATGGCGAAAAATCAAGAATGACCAAGAATGGCGTTTCGAACAGACCTAAGAAACCGATACTATAGCCAACCGTGCCAAGAGTGGCGGATACTATAGCCAACCGTGCCAAGAGTGGGGTTGCTACCTAACATACGAACGCGCGATATCAAACCCACCAACTCAGTCGCGGATCCACAGCATACCAAACCCGTCCACCAGACACTCAGCAAACCGTCTCCACGCCATACTCCTTCGAATTTTCCAACAAGCCTTCTCCACCAATCTTCCCACAATCTTCCCACAATCTTCCCGCAACCTTTCATCCTTCCAGCCTTCCAGCCTTTCACCCTTTCAGCCTTCCTCCATCCCACCGCCCCACCAAAACCGGGGAAACACACCCGTGCACCTGACGCAAAACATCACCTGGCGCCACTACTCTTTCTCCACTTCACACCTCCCCGGGTAGGACGCCGCGACATCTGCTGTATCGCCGCCAAATCCCCACGCGGTCTGTTCCCCAATGTCGTTTGCCTCGCACCACGATGCTGGCTCCGTCAGTCCGCTCAAGACCACCACACACCTCCAGAACCCGGGCCAGCGCCCCGCCGCCGCCAAAACGCCGCCGCACCCCAAGAAACCGCTCGCGCGCCGCGGAGTCCACACCCGGTCACAGTCCCACACCCGCACGCCGGTGCGGCTTTCCTCCTCCGCCACCGGCACCAAGCCCCACCTCGGGCGGTCCAAGCTGTCGGACGGCATTGTGCGCACGGTCCGCGCGGGCGTGAGCCGCAACAACCGCTCTTACACCAAGTTGACCGGGCTCCAGCCGTTGACAAAAACGCTTCTGAACGGGTCGTACCCGCGGGGCCTGGGGCTCGCGCCGTTGACGAAGACGGCGCTGCACGGCTCGGTGGCGGCACCGATGGCCAAGACCGCGCTGAACGGCTCGTTGAAGCAGTACGGCTTGCGCAAGTCTGTGCTGAACGGCTCGGTCAAGGGCATCAAGAAGGCCGCGCTGGACCACCTGCTTCGGTCGCTCAAGCCGTCGCACTCGGCCAAGGCCATCTACGGCAGCGCCACCGCGGGGCTCAAGACCAGCGGCAAGCGCGGCCGCGCCATCTTGAAGCTCAATGAGGACGCGGGCGACAATGAGTACGAGGACTTGAGCGACGCCCTGCTGTACGACGGCGCGGCGGAGCTGCGCGCGCACCGTGTGCGGTCGCCCGAGCCGCACGACGTGGCTGCGCAGTCCACCGCCGACGGTCCTGCCGCCACCGACGAGCCGTCTGAGCCGGGGGCGCCCCACGCCCCGCAGACGCTCCAGACGCAGCCGCAGGCGCTCCAGGCGCAGCCCGAGCCGCACAACCAGCCGCACAATCTCCACGACTCGCCACACGCCGGTGGCCATGCCGCCTCCATTTCGGACGCAAACTCGTCCGAGGACTTCTCGTCCGCCCTCTACGGCGGCTCGCTCCTTCTCTCCCAGTCCACCGGCCTCACGCGCAAAATCGGCCCCATCTCCGAGTTGCCGTACGAGTCCGAGTCCTCGCGCCAGCCCGACGACACCGGCTTATCGTTTGCTCCCCAGTTGCGCCAGTCAACCACCGAAAGCACCCTCAAAACCGCAGAGTCGTACCAGCCCAACCAGTCCATCTTCAGCAACTTGCAGCGCACAAACACACAGTTCTTGAACAACATGATGCAGCAGCGGCAGACCCAGGCACCAGACGACAAAAAACGCCCCGCGTCACAGCTGGGGCTGCTTCAGTCCGACAAGGCCAACTCCGCCCACAAGGACTTTTCTGCGTTTCTCCAGGCCAACCAGACCCCGCTGAACACCACCGAGACCAGAACCCAGCAGAGGCTTTGGCTCCAGAGAGAAAACTCCATGTTGGAGGCGCCGCCCGCAGTGGATGTGTCCAAGCTCCAGAACTTGTCCAACTTTTCGTTGAACAAGTTGATGTTTTCGCACAACTACAACAACAGCTCCACGAACCTCCGGGACGGACAGAACTTACCGTTATCGCAGCAAAACACCCACGCTGCGCCCCCCAGAGAGACCCCAGCGGCCACAACACCCGAAAGCGTCACCAGTCTTTTCTATTTGATACAGAGCGGCCAAAACTCCATCCAGTCGCGGACAGAGTTTGAGCGACTCAACCGCGGCTATGTCAACGTAAGACGGTACTTGAATCCGGTGGCCGAGTCGTTGAATCGGTTGCGGAAAAATCTGGAGGGCGAGTTTGACGTTCCGAAACGAAACAACAAGAAAAACGGCTACTCTCAGACAGCCAACTCGTTTAGAGAGTACGTTCCCAACTGGGAGGAGAGAAGAGAGGAAGCGGATGCCATAATCAACCAAATGTGGCAGTCTGCGTTGATCTCCAGCTCGTCTTCCACCGCGTCATTACAACTTTACCAACAGGAGCAGAGAAATCACCAAAATCAGGCGCTTCCCCGCGGAAGTTACCTGAACACCCCAGGTCGCTCGATCAATCCCGCGACAAGATCGGTCAAGCTTGCTGCGCAGGCTGCAACAGGTTCCCAAAAATAAACCGAGACTTAAAAGTACTTAAAAGTGATAAAAGCGTGCATTGAGAGAAGTGTAGGAACGTAAGCCGAGTTAATAGTGCCAGTTCATCAGCCAGTCAGCTGTCTACACTAAATCTTCCTGGAAACTGGTACTCTAGTTGGAACTCACACGTGTGGCAGGCACAGGAGACACGATCTCCCAACTCACTATCTGACTACAACAACTCATCCTTAACATGCATTTAATAGGCTATATACAAAGAGTGTGCAGTGCATCCCAAAGACCCTGGCTCAACCTTGTCTTTGCTTGTGCTTTCCGTTGGACTTGCAGTAGACGTAGACTCTGCCCTTTCTGCGAACCATGTAGCAGTCCTTGCAAAACTTCTTCACAGAAGTTCTGACCTTGAATGTTCTGATTGGAGCCACAATTTGCGCAGAAGAAAGAAGAGGAATGGCCATGGGCCGAAGAACAGCAGGGCGAATACCCGTGAACGCACGGTTCACCATGGAAGTCAAAGAAAACATGGGGAGAGTGGTGGTGGTAGTAGTTGGTTGATGATAAACTTTTCAATGAGGATACCTGCAGTCCCAGGAGGTTTCCGGATTTACACCACAAATTATAGGGCCACGATGGGGCCTTCGGTGCCAAGACACTCTGAGGCGACAAAACCAACAGATACTGAATTACTTGTAGACACTATAAATGACTATAGTGCCGCGGGCATGTGCGGTACATACAGCAAACACCAGCGTAGTGAGAAGTGAAAAACTTCTCCCGCGATCGGAAAAGAATGCTACAGAAATTATTGTGAGACGTATTAGCATTACACTATGTGGAAGATGAGATATGGACAACACGCTTAGTGTCTTCTGGATTGAGCAATGACGTTGGTCATCTCTTCAACCTTCTTCAAGGCTCTCTTGTGGGTACCCAATCTCTTCTTGGCCAACTTCTTGGCTCTCTTCTCACCGGCGTTTCTGATCAATTCGATCAATCTTCTTTCGTATGGAGCCAAACCGGCAACCTCAGAAACAATGCTTCTGACGAAAGCGGTTCTCTTGGACAAAGCACCCTTTCTGTAAGAGATCTTTGGAGCAACGTCCTTTTGGACGGTCTTGTGACCCTTGTTCAAGCCGACAGCAATACCTGGACTGTTAGTAAAAGCCATTTGGGGGGACAAATTGTGGTGTGGCAACGAGTGGAAGGAGAAAAACTTTTTGCAAAACTCAACAAACGAAGGATGGGACACGAGGACCAACGAGGATTTGAATATGGGACCAAAGAGGATTTCTGTCACCGAGAACGATTCAGGGGGTTTTTGCGTTCGTATTCCACACACATTGGAGCTGTTGGGGGTACATACCAGATCTAGCCATTTTTGTCTATGTATCAAGAAAGAGAGAATATTCGAAGGTTAATGGAAAATTTTTCTTGTGCGACCCAGACGCCTGCATGGGTGGTACACAGTGAGGGCGATGGGCGTGCGTATAGAGTGGTGTGCACGTGACCGCATTACTGAGTCCCCATGAGGGCGGTGGTGCACACAGAGCGTGGGTTCAGGGTTGGAGACCCGAGCGTTTCGCACAAGCCACGTGACCAGTAGTGACGGTGTCTAGGACAGACCTTCCCTATACCGCCAGATTGTCATGGTGGAGAATCCAGCAGATCCACGGTGCGGAGCCAGCAGATCCACGGTGCGGAGCCAGAAGATCCACGGTGCAGAGGAAAACCCGGAAGATCCAAAGTGTGCAAGTATAGATGTAGAGGGTTCAGGCAAACATACAGGCAGATGGACAGAGTCTAGTAGCCACGGGTGCGGTATGGATTCATGCTATGTACAAGTTAAACGGTGATAGAAGCAAAGTCAAAGTTGTAGTGTTCCAACTTCTGCACAAGCTCCTCGGTGGACAAAACCGTGTGCGTCTTGAGAAATTGATTCCAGTCAATTGGCTCGTAGTTGTCTCTGAACACAAGCGGATACAACTCCTTCAAAAGCTTGTTTCTGCCCACAGTGATCTTCTTGCCCGAGTCCAGAACGTGGTACACGGTGGTTCCGCTGCCCTCGGAATTGGCCATGATTTCCTGTTGTCTCATGACGTCGTACTTCAATCTCCACGCCTTTAGCCCCATGGTCTTGACCCGCGCAGGCTTATCCTTGAGCAAGTAGTTGTCCAAGCCTCCCTCCTTGGTGACCGTACGCAACAAAGTGGTGGACACACGTGCGGGCACACGCTTGTTCAACGTCTCGGACCAGAGTTTGGCCTTGACGATGTTGGGCAAATGGGCTCTGTTGCTTTTGTTTCCACTTTCGGAACAGTTCTTGGATCTCTTGCGCTGGAGACCCGCGTACATTCCTCGGTTCTGTCTCTTGAAAAACATGGTTTCGTATTCGTATTCGGGGTACAATTTCTTGACCCGGGGGATCACCTTGTTGTAGGGCATGGCGTCACCTCCAGAGTAGGTGTTGGTGTCCACAGGCTTGGTGTACTTTGTGATTTTGTAGTACTTTTCGGCAAGTGCAGCCGAAGAGCACGAAAAGCCTCTGCAGCCTAGGGTAGGGGCCACCGGAGTTAATGCAAGTGACCGGAGAAAGTTCATTGGTGGTTGGCGGTGGTGGTGATGGTAATTTTTTTACAAGAGTTTGGCGCGGAGGTCACGTGCGGCGGTGGACGAGGCAGAGACAAGAAAAGAGGGCGGTTGGAGAAGACAGAGGAGGTGGGTTGGCGGCGTGGTTTGTTTTTTTTCTCCGGGGAATCAGTGTGGCGCCAACGGGGACTTTGGCTGTTTGGACTTGTGCTGGTTAGCTGGAAGTGGGTGGTACTGGGACAGTAATCAGTGCGCTGTGCCTGCAGGACAAATAGAGTGGTTCCAGCGAGACAGCTGAGGTGACATTAGAGAGAAGAATGTAGAGTGGAGAAGGATAGAGACGGATTAGAGGAAGATTAGAGGAGGATGGACTAGGATTAGAGGGGGATTAGATGATGATTAGAGGAGGATGGATTAGGAAAATCGGGAAGTTTGTCGCGCAATAAGCATCGAAGGAGTGTCAGAGTGCGAAGTCCGTAAGTCGCAAAATGTGTAGGCCACTAAGAAGGTCAAAGAGCACAACTTGGGCATTAATAACGTACCCTGAACGAAAAAAAACATGCTATGGATCTCGCTTAAAGTCCTCCAGTGTTCAACTTCTTGCAAGTCTCCAGTACGGTGTTACAGGCTGTAACCATTCCATAGTACTACATCATAATCCAAAATTCGCCCACCACAATACTACATAATACAAACTTCGTCCCAAAGCGGCTCTTCACCAGCCACAGAATCCCCACTAGAACCTGGATTTGCGCCTGCTGGTATCTGAAGAAATGGGAAACGGCTGAGATCGTGAAACCGGGCTAGGTGCAGGACGCCAATCTAGCGGTTGTGTACAGATCAGCGGACGAAATAGCCGAGAACCCACAGGCACTCAGTTAAAAGCAGCAATTGAGGTTGCAGATGTGACGGGCGGCGAGCGTGGCGATTTCAAGGCGGCAAACGACATAATCCAGCGACTTGAAAATGTTGCTGGCCATTGCTACCCTCAGAAGAGGTAATTTGTTCTGCACCATGCGATAGTATTGCAGGTGGGCACTGCATGGGGAACGGCGTAATCAAGATTGGTTCCCGACATTTCGGTCGCCTAACCCAGTGGAGTCTCGGCTAAATGCCGATTGGGGATAAAGCCGCAAAGAAGAAGAAAAAGCGTGCCGAGGTGTGGGGAAAAAAATCCCCCAAACATCAGCACCTTCTCATCGCTCACCCCTATGCCGACGCAGATTACCGGGCTTTAGTTATCATGTCCTGCACAGCATCCGGTGGGTTGGACGTATCACCAGAGAGGAATAGGTCACGGACCCAGGCAGAGGGAAACCCGGAGAGAAACCGGGAACGCGGCAGAAAACAAACCACGCAGTCCTCCTCGCCCCAACTCTTTCCTCGGTCTGGGGGTGTAGTTATCAGTTATCAGTAGCCAAGATACCAGTTCTCGGAGGTGCGGTTTTCTTTTTCTGTTGTGCACCTACACCTTCTAACCTCGAAATCCCGTTCACCCATTTCTTTTCCTACCCGTATCCCCCACGCCACTTCTGCGACCACGGGCCGTTTCTCAGCTAATCTGGCGATCTGTGTGACCTCTTTCTGCTGCTGTGCTGCAACCGCAAAATCCCCCGCCTCTCTCGAAGCGCTCCTTTGTGTCCAACTGATTACAAACTAGGGAAACACCCGCCCTTGTGTCTACCCGCCACCATTCTCATCGGCAGAGCCCACACACCACACCACCGCGTCTTGCGTCTCTCTGTGACCGCCGCCCGCCTCCCGCCACGCGGCGCCTCCCTCTTTTTCTCCCCCATTCCGTGATTATGGCCGACTTTGCCAAATCCATCCTCAGCATGAGCGGCTTCAACCTCAAAGAGTCCCAGACGCCCTCGCCACAAACCGAGCCGTTCGGGCTCGACTCGTCGGTGTCCACATTGGACCAGCCTGCGGACGAATCCGCGTCGCCCGCCCCGCCAAAAAAGTTTTTGCCCAAAAGCTTGTCTGCCGCCGCCACCACCGCCGTGGCCAACCACCTGTTGGCGTACGGCACCACCACGTCTGCCGCGGACGGCCATGCGCAGCTGGGCGCAAACCCGCACTTCTTGAACGATTTGCAGCCGTACTACTCCAACGCGCTGGTGCACTCGGACCATGTGACCGCCGCAGCCTCCGCCGCCGCGGCCGCGTCCAACTACGGCGTGTCCAAGCAGCCGTCGCGCGAGCCCGAGCCGCTGACGGCGCGCTCGTCCGGCTCGTCGTCCAACCCGGTGATCATCACCACCGACGAGAAGGGCCAGCACTCGCTGACCAGCACCTCGGCCGCGCCCAAGGGCAAGTTGAAGGTGTGCATCATCGGCGCCAAGGACTTGATGGTGGAAGAGTACTCGCAGCCGTACGTGGTGTCCACTTACGAGAGCTCCGAGTTTGTCAACAACGCCACGCCCTCGTTGACCAAGTCCCCCAACTTCCCCGCCAAGTACCAGGGCATGCCCATGCGCCAGCCCAAGGACAAGCGCCCCGCATTGTACCAGCGGCAGTCGTCGCAGCTCAACTTCTCGCAGGGCGACTCCAACCCCACCTGGAACCACGAGGCGGTGTTTGACGTGGTGGGCGAGCGGTCGGAGTTGGAGATCTCGGTGTACGACGCCGCCAAGGACGACGCGTTTTTGGGCCAGATGCGCATCTTTCCCTCCACCGAGTCCGCCACCACCCACACCAGCAGCGATGCCGAGTGGATTCCGTTGAAGGCGCGCGTGGTGGGCGAGCGCGTCACGGGCCACTTGCGGATCCGGTGGGAGTACACGTGCGTGGACTCGCGCAAGCTGTACGGCCCGGACGACTTTGACGTGTTGCGGTTGCTCGGCAAGGGCACTTTCGGACAGGTGTACCAGGTGCGCAAGAAGGACAATGGCCGCATCTACGCCATGAAGATCTTGTCCAAGAAACTAATTGTCAAGAAAAAGGAGATTGCCCACACCATTGGCGAGCGCAACATCTTGGTGCGCACGTCGGCTGCGGCGTCGCCGTTCATTGTCGGCCTCAAGTTCTCGTTCCAGACCCCCACAGACTTGTACTTGGTCACCGACTACATGTCGGGCGGAGAGTTGTTCTGGCATTTGCAGAAGGAGGGCCGCTTTAGCGAGGATCGCGCCAAGTTCTACATTGCCGAGTTGGTGTTGGCGTTGGAGCATTTGCATGACAATGACATTGTGTACCGTGATTTGAAGCCGGAAAACATTCTTTTGGACGCCAATGGTCACATTGCCTTGTGCGACTTTGGCTTGTCCAAGGCCAACTTGAACAACGACGGCACCACCAACACCTTCTGCGGCACCACCGAGTACTTGGCGCCTGAGGTGTTGCTCGACGAGACCGGATACACCAAGATGGTGGACTTTTGGTCGCTCGGAGTATTGATCTTTGAGATGTGCTGTGGCTGGTCGCCGTTCTACGCCGACAACACGCAGCAGATGTACAAGAACATCGCGTTTGGCAAGGTCAGATTCCCCAAGGAGGTGTTGTCTCCTGAAGGCAGATCATTTGTCAAGGGGTTGTTGAACAGAAATCCCAAACATAGACTCGGAGCCATCAACGATGCCCGCGAGTTGAAGGCCCATCCATTTTTCCAGGACATTGACTGGAACTTGTTGAAAGCCAAGAACATTCCTCCTCCGTTCAAGCCGCACTTGTCGTCTGAGACCGACACGTCGAACTTTGACCCGGAGTTCACCAACGAGTCGACCTCGGTGCTCAGAAAGCACATGGACATGGCGTCCACTCCGCTATCACCCGGTATCCAGGCCAACTTCAAGGGCTTCACCTATGTGGATGACTCGGCCATGGATGACCACTTCAACAAATCGCAGCGGTTCAATTCGTTTAGAAACCCCGGCTCGTTTATTCCTGGCAACCCGAACTTGCCTCCGGACGACCAGGTGATTGAGGACCAGATCGACGAGGAAGATGAGATGGACATTGACGAGGACCACAATGTCGAGAGCGAGGAGTTTGTCAATGGGCGGTTTGACTTGTAACGCGCCTGTTTCGCCAGCTGTCTGCCTGCAGCCAGCTCCCTACGATTCTTTCTTCACTATCTGCTTGACACACATAATATTGTTATAGAGGCCCAAGAGCGGATCTCCGCCGGCGCCAAACGTGTTCCAAGCAGATTTGTGCCACCTTCGAACGCCAGTATATTCGACCACATCCATTCAATAACAATGTTCCGCCACACGGACACCACCACCACAACAACAACACCACAACACCACAACAACACCACAACACCACCACAACACCACAACACCACGACAACACCACCACAACACCACAACACCACGACAACACCACCACAACACCACAACAACACTACCACATTGCAACGAAGCAACCGCGCGTTTAACTATTTTATTCTTACTGTTCATATATTTAATAATTTCTTGCAGCTAGTGTAGAGCGGAAGAGCAAGGCGGGGTATTGAAGCCAGGAGTCGAAGTTAGAAATGGAGAGCTTGGAGATGAAAGCCAGAAGTAAAAGGTAGAAGCTAGACGTCGGAAGCTAGACATCCAAGCTTTAAATCAGGTTACAAATTCATGAAAAGTGTACTTGTGCGAAGTGAGTGGGCAGTCGCAAGACTAGGCCACACGAAACACAACTACAAAAAAAAAAACAAAAAAACCGTAAAAATCATTGCCCTTACAAATTCATTCCCCGGCCATTTTCCAAAACCAGAACCGCCGTAGAATCCTCCCCTTTGTCCTCCAGCGTCTCGCCCAAGCATGGTCGTCCGCGCACCATTACATCTACACTAAACTCACCTTCTCCCCACAACTACACTGTAAACACCATGAGCGCAGTACCCCGCACAAAAAGATCAAGATCACATGTGGTGGCGCCAGGCGACGGTTCGGTCGGTCGCAGAAAAGACGATGACATTCAACTCCACGACGAGGCCGATTTGGTCAACTTCCGTGCGGACGCATATACGCGCTTCTTGGACAACCAGGACCAATTGGAAAACGTGACGCTGAAGCCGTTCCACACGGCCAGTATCGCGCCGCCGTCGTCGTTTCCGGTCCACACGAAAAAGAAATACGCGCCCATGGCCTCCGACGCGGAGGTGGAGGAGACATTGGCGAAAATGGGGCCGGAGGAGCTTTTCATGGGCGACCGCCGGTTGATGGAGGCCAAGATGCGGGTGCTGGCGCGCGAGCTCGCAGATGCCAAAGAGGAGTTGCTGAAACAGACGCCGGAGGCGGTTTTTGGCGCCGAGTTCACGGAAAAGCGGAACGCCATCCAGCAGTTGGCCCGGCTCCAGGGCGAGTGCCTGAGTGCCGAGGCGGTGGCTGCACTCGAAGAAGCGGCACGCCAGATCTCCGCCAGTGGCAACTACGTGTTCGGGCTGGGCCTGCACCGGCAGTTTTCCATTCCCGTGGAGCAGTTGGCTCCGGACATGGAAGTCGCCACGGCTCCTCCGCTGTACAACCCGAGGCTGATTCTGACGTTCATTGACATCGGCAACCCGGCAGACGAGTTTTTGATGATGGACGGACTTAAGGAGCTGTCGAACTCGGCTGAGGCGAATATGGGGGGTAGGAACACGGCGTTTGCGCCTGGTTCCAGTGACGATTTTGTGTTTGATGCGGCAACAAAGCCCATTCCTGCGGGCGCCGGTGGTGCGGTGGATGAGGACTTGAACATGGATGAGTTGAACGACCTTTTTGTGGATCCGAACGCCAACGAGCGCATGGATGAGATGGACGCGCTTATGAACTTTGACCAGGACAACGACGCGGGCCTCATGAACGACGATGCGTTCAACAGCGCGTTTTTGAGCTAGGTGGGGAGACAGGGGTGCGTGAGGTCGCAAGGAGGGGCATGTGGGACGTACTCTCTCTGAGCATAACTGGAGCGTCCTCGGCAGAACTGGATGATATTTCTCGTGGGTTCCTTAATTGCTCTCGGTCAATTGCTCCCGGGCTCTTCAATTGTTCTCGGGTTCCTGGAACGCAATTGTTCTCGGGTTCCCGGAATGTAATTGTTTTCGGTTGCTTTCACGAAAACTGGAATGGAAATCGCCTCTACGTCCTAGGATCCATAGATGAGCGGTCCTGAGCTGCAGTCGAGAACCTTCCCTTCGGCCTAGGTGGACAGACTCGATCCATGGAAAATCCCCCTCTTCCAGTCACCACTGTGGTTATCCGCCGCATGGGGAGCCAGTGCATGTCCATTTGTGCTCCAGTACTACATCAAGCCGCACCACACACAAAAGCGCCCGGAGCAAAGACAACAGCAAAAAAAACAATTGCCGTCGATTTGTCGTGGGACCTCCGCTCTTAGCTCTCCACTCCCACGTAAAAATGTCCCTTTGGTATCACCCCTGGAAATACCCGTTTCTGCCCCACCCTGGACCCACGGCCCGGTGGCTGTGGTCACGTGCGCAGCGCCGCTGGGAGCGCGGAAAAACCATTGCTCGTCCCGAATCACCTCCTCCACCAACAATAACCCTGTTGAGCCCTTCTCCCGCCGCTCGGTCTGTATCGCCGGCTGCATCCCCCACCCCCTGCGACAGCAATTCCCACGTGCCGCGCACCTCCGATCTCCCCGGCTGTTTCATAGCGCTCTCGAAAATACACACCCCATGGAAGAGGTTTCCAGCCTGCAATACTCGAGGAAAGCGCTGTTGCAACAGCAGCAGCAGCAGGCGCGGTCCAAGTTCCGCCACCAGAAATTAAAGTTGTCGTTTGTCGGCTACGTCGTGGTGTTGGTGTTTTTGGCGCTTCTCCAGGCCATTGGTGTGTTTCTCTTCACCAAGGGCTTTCTTCTTTCGCGCCAGGTTCTCCCCAACATAGCCGGATGCGGCACGGCACTGGACGCGGCGTGTGTTCCGCCTACGTTCGACAAGGCCGTGGTGCTTGTGATTGACGCGTTGCGCTTCGATTTCGCCATTCCCGTGGCCACAAACCCAAACCCATACTACCACAACAACTTGCCGGTGTTGCACCAACTCATGCAGAGCGAGCCGGAGAACGCTGTGCTCCTCAAGTTTTTGGCCGATCCGCCCACCACCACGCTCCAGCGCTTGAAGGGCTTGACCACCGGCTCGTTGCCCACGTTTATCGACGCGGGGTCTAATTTTGACGGCGACGCCATCGACGAAGACAACTGGCTCCTCCAGCTCCACCGCCACAACAAAAGCGTGGCCTTCATGGGCGACGACACGTGGAAGGCGCTCTTCTCGGCCTACATCAACCCGGACCTACATTTTCCCTACGACTCGTTGAACGTGTGGGACTTGCATAGCGTCGACAACGGCGTGCTCGAGCACTTGGCGCCGTTGATGGATAAAAGCAGGGCCGCGGAGTGGGACGTGTTGATCGGCCACTTTTTGGGCGTGGACCATGCCGGCCACCGCTACGGCCCGGACCACTACGCCATGAAGGACAAGCTTCTCCAGATGAACCAGGTGATCAAGGACACCATCGAGAAAATTGACGACAAGACGTTGCTTGTTGTAATGGGCGACCACGGAATGGACCCGACAGGCAACCACGGCGGCGAGAGCAGAGAGGAATTGGAGTCCACCATCTTCTTTTACTCCAAAAGCAAGAAGTTCAAGGTGTTGCGCAAGGACGACAGCGCCTACGACACCAGTGACTATGGCGCGCACTACCGCGCTGTCAACCAGATTGACCTCGTGCCCACACTTTCGTTGTTGCTCGGGTTGCCTATTCCGTACAACAACCTTGGTTTCCCCATTGACGAGGTTTTCGGCTCGGAGAAGGATTTGGCCCGCGCGAGCCGCCTCACGGTCAAGCAGCTACAAAACTACAAGGACTCCTCGCCCGAGTTGCAGGGCTATTCCGAATTGTCGGAAAAGTACCACTTTCTCATGAAACAGTACCAGACGTTCGGCTCCAACAAGAAATATTACTCCGAATTGATCCAGGAGAGCAAGGTGTACCAAGCAGACCTCTTGGAGTGTTGCAAGAGCTTGTGGGCCCGTTTTGACTTGGTGCTGATATCCTTGGGTGTGGCAGTCATGATCCTGTCCTTCTCTTTTCTCGTCACATACTCTCGTTCTATACCGTCGGTGCGGGTGCTGACCATGTCTTTTGAGTTCATTGGATCTGTCATTGCCATGACCCTTTTGGGGTTGGTGCTCAGTTTATCCATCTTCATTGTTCTCAAACCAACAGGCATGAACTTGAGAACATGTCTTTTGGTAGGCAGTGCGGCGGGAATCACAATAGGCTTTTGGGCGCCTATCATGGACAGATTTAGTGTCGTGTGGTTATGGCACCAGATTCTTGATTTCTTTGTGTACAACTTGAACTCTTGGTCGTCGTTGGGTATGGTGTTCGTTGTACTTCATTGCGTCATTTTCGCGTCTAACTCGTATGTCATTTGGGAGGACAAGCTCATAGACTTCTTTTTGGCAACATTTGGCTTCTGTTGCCTTTACGCGTGCTTCACCTCGTCGAAGCCAAAGGCCGCCAGAATCTTAAACGCCACCCACGCGGTCACCTTCATTGTCTTATCGAGATTGGTGTCGCTGATTAATTTGTGCAGAGAGGAGCAGCGGCCATATTGCGTTCCAACATTCAAAACCTCCTGGTGGAGCATCTGTTTGTTGTATGTGGCGGCGGTGATGTTGCCTAGGTTTATCAAATCGTTTTACATGCTCACACAATCATACAACTCGGCTGCGCCATTGTGGATCGAGACGGGAATGACTTTCTTCATGTTCATGAATGCGGTTTATTGGACCTTGGAATATTTGGAGAATGTGGACTCTTTCCTGAGCGGTGTTCCGGCGTGGCTTTCTTCGGCGACGTTGAAATCTGTCAAGCTTGCGATAGCTCGCATAGTGCTATTCACTGTTTTGGGACTTGCTAATTTCAGCTGGTCCCGTGGCCCATTATGTGTCAAGATCGAGCTTGGAAAGCCTAAGGAGGACAATTCTGGCGAGGTCAGCGTTTCCGAGGATGACGAAACGAGCGGGGCGGATACAAAATCTTCTGAAAGTGAATCCAAGCCATTAGTTACTATCTTGGGATACGGCAACGTGTACGGATCATCGTACTTTTTGTTCGTAATCAACCTTACTCTTGCTGTTCTCTTGGTGTCCAAGCCGCTCGCGGCACTTTCAATCAGCATGTTGATCATCCAGCTCTTGTCTGTGCTTGAATTGCTCTCATTTTTGGAGTTGAGAAGAAACCTAATCGCTCCTGTGATCTTAGGCATTCTCGGATACCAGCATTATTTCAGCACGGGCCATCAGGCGACCATTCCTTCGATCCAATGGGATGTAGGGTTCATCACTACGCAAACGATTGTTTTCCCCTTCACCCACTTGAATATTGCATTGAACACATTTGGGTCGTTTTTGATTGTGTGTGTGTCGGTACCTTTGATCACGCTCTGGCGCCTTCCGCCGTCACCCAAGCCCATCACGGTGCTTCTGCAGATTGTGACCAACATCACCACGTTGCTCGCGTACCAGACGATGACCAGCATCATGAGTTTCATTTTTGCGGCCCACTTCCGGCGTCACTTGATGGTGTGGAAGATTTTCGCCCCACGGTTCATGTTCAGTGCGCTTTTGCTTATTGTGTTCAACTTGACGTTTATTTTGGTGACGTTGGGGTTTACTTCGTGGAGGGTGTTGATGCAGGTCAACAGAATATTTGGCAAGTAGCCTGTACTATAGAATAAAGTCGTATAGAGACCGGTATGGGTAATGTAGAGGTGACGAAGCGGAGCGTGGGTGAAATGATAGGGAATTTGTGTTAAGGTGCGAATCTAGCACTAACAGAGACCTACAGAGACCTACACTGAGACCTACACTAACACCTACACTAACACCTACACTAACACCTACACTAACACCTACACTAGCACCTACACTAACATCTACACTAACATCTACACTAACACCTACACAAGCACCTACACTAACAAACTTGCTATACTAGCACCCACAACAACACCTACCACAACCCGTAATCTCACTGCCAATACACGCCTTCTCTCCACATGTCCAGCAGTCTTCCGCTTCTCTGCACTCCACTATCACCGCACTAACCCACCACCCTTCTTTCACCCACCATGTGCCGTTTCATGATCTACAAAGGGAAGGACTCCATGATGCTCTCGGACCTTCTCACGCGACCCGCACATTCCATCATCAACCAGTCGTTCGACTCGCGGCTCCGGCTCGACATGCGCAACCCCATCAACGGCGACGGGTTCGGCGTCGGCTACTACCGCAGCACGTCAGAGCCGTGCGTGTTCAAAGCGATCACGCCTGCATGGAACAACGTCAACTTGAACCTGTTGTCCAACTGCACCGAGTCCAACTTGGTGTTTGCCCACGTGCGGGCGTCGACCCAGGGGGTCTTGGCCGAAACCAACTGCCACCCGTTTTCCTACGGCCGGCTCATGTTCATGCACAACGGCGGTGTGCTGGCGTTCGACAAGATCAAGCGCACGCTCATCAACCACATTGACGACAAGTTCTTCCTCTTCATCCAGGGCTCCACCGACAGCGAGTGCTGCTGTGCGCTTTTCTTGGACACGCTCTACAAAATGGGCCACGACCCGCTGGACATGGAGACGGTGTTCGGCCACAAGGTGTTACGCGAGGCGCTTCTCACCACCATCGGCCTTTTGCGCGAGTGGCAGACCGCGTTGACCGACGACCCGCTGCTTCTCAACTTTGCCGTGACCGACGGCGAGCTGGTGGTGGTGTGCCGCTACATCACCTCCAAGACCGACGAGGCGGCGTCGTTGCACTTCAGCACCGGCCTGCGCTTTTTCGAGTACGAGCCCGGCTTGTTCAAGATGGAGCGCCTCAACCGGTCCCAGGACGTGGTGTTTGTGGCGTCCGAGCCTCTTACGTTCGAGCGCGGCGACTGGACCTGTGTGCCCACCAACACCATCATCTCCATCACTTGCAACAACACCGTTCTCATGCATCCGATCATCGACGAGTTCTACGACGCCAGCGGCACTGAGAGACTGGCGGGGTTGGCCATGAGCAAGGGTCTTATGGGTGGCGTGCCGACCAAGAGCTCCAGGTCCAAGGCGGAGGGCGAGGTGGAGACGACGGTGTCGATTTTGCCTCCTTTGGACCGAGAGGGCCGGGTGCCTGCGGAGATGGCGGCGTAGGGGGCATCTGGTGGAACTTCGTTCGTAGTGGCGATGTTATCCTACTTGTGTAAGTGGTGTTATCGAGGTGTAATGTATTATGTGGTGTTATTGTGTCAGAACTCATTGCAGTTAAGATATATCTTAGCATATCGTCGTAATTAGTGATAATTAGTAGTATAAGTTAATCAGAACGTATATTGCGTATTATACTGTAGTCTTACACTACATTGTAGTAATATACTTCTTTCTATATTTTAGAATCACCATCTAGATACATTGTGCAAGAATGTATTATATCGTAGTACAGTCGTATATCGGAGTCACATGTCACATTCCCGTCTCGGAATCATATATGGAATTGGCAGTGGTTATGCATGGAGAATGTGGTCACCAGGTGCTTATCCAAGTATCGAAGTGGTTATCACAGGGCCGGAATAGCCCCTTTCTCGGTCCATTGCCTACTTCGATATCAATACAGTTGTTTATTATGGCGAAGACAAGCTTCGGCGTCCTCTGGTTCTTAATTTGCTTTTTTTGTTGTATCTCGTCTCGGCGTCATGCGTGCCGTTCTTATTGCACGTAAAGTATATCAACCTTGGCTGGCGACGCGGGTCAAACCGGGAGTCTTCGCCAAGTCTCCTTCGTCGCTATCGGAGCTGCTGGTGCTCTCTTCTCCCAGGAGAATATCATCGTCAAAATCACGAATCTTCTCGGTAATGAGCGCGCCGTTTGGATCGTACAACGAGTTGGACTTTCTGTAAGACATACCATCGTCGTTGGGGTCAATATAGTCGTCATCATCGTCGTCACCACTGCTGGCGATGGCATAGTCATTAACCCTCAGCTCGTGGTCTTCCTGTTCGTTGAGCTCTTGCACTTTGCTGTGAAGGGAGGGCACAAACTCATCTGATGTGGCCTGGTTTGTGAGCTGCTGCGACATGTAGCTGGCAAAGTGATCGTCATCATCCTCCGACTCCGACTCATCGCTAGAATCAAACTTCACGTCATGTCCTTCATGGTAGCCGTCGTCAATATGATCTGCTTCCACATCCTCGTGGAACTCTTCCTGTTTATACTCGTCCTCATAGCGGTTGCCAATGAGATCGTGGTCTATTGAAGAGTCAAGATTCAAATCTGGGGTTAAATCGCCCTCGTCAATAATCTCCCCCGCACTCTCATCAAACGTGTTGGAACCCTCGTCGTCATCGATATCGCTGCCTCCCAAAATTGCATTATATTTCTTTCTTGTATCGTACAACACGTTGCTCACATAGCTCTCCCATGCTCCATCCTCAATCTTTTCATCAATGAGCTCGCTCACTGTATTCACTGGATACAATTGGATGAACTTCACCACCTCTTCGGCAATTAAAGTCAAGTGACCCATGTAACCCAATCTCAAGCCAAGATGTTCCTGTTCGTATTCGGTGCAAAGTCTTTGACTTTCAGTGATCTTGGAGGTGATTTCACCAGAAGCGAAAATGTCAATGGCAAGGAACTTGTTGAATCCAATATCCATAGACCCGTTCAACACCTGCTGCACAATGTCAAAGACAACATTGTGCAAGAAGTTGTTCCATGGGAATTTGAAAAACATCGACAAGATGTTAGAAATAATCTGCGTGTCAAAAAGAGCAATCTTGAGATAATCACCAACAACCGGCTTCAGACGAATCTGCTCTTCAGTCAAGTTGGCATTTGCGTGAGGCTCATCCTCGTCTCCGCTATGAGCGTTTCCTCCCAATGAGTTCTCTTGCAATTTGGAATTAAAGGAGTCGATAGTGTCATTGTAGTCACTTTCTTCTTCCATGCGGCGGGCCTTGAGTTCATTTTCATACTTCTTGTTTACTTCAGCTTCTTCCTCCACTTTTGGCTTCAAAACTTCGTCAGAAACTTCAATCACCTCGTTGTACTTGAAAGCCACGGGGTCGATCTCTTTCATTTTTGTTCTGAGTTCATCTCTAATCTTGACAATTTCATATCCCTTGTTGTCATTTAACAAAGCCATATTCGAGCAGTGCAAAAGTTCTGCAATCAATTCGCAGATTTTGAATCTTTCGAAACCTAAGGGCTCTATTTCACCAAATGTTGTCTTAAGCTTCATCTGATCTTTGGGTTCCATCAATAACTTGTTGAACTCATCAATCATGCTTCCAAACACTTGTAGCAAATGACCCAAGTAGATAGGATCACGTCCTGTAGGTGGATGGCTTTCCAAGGTGATGTAGAGAACCGGCAAAATATCATAATCCGAGTTGTTTTTTCGTATAATTTCAATGATAATGCCGACACCATTACCTAGGGCATAGCCTCCATTCAACATGATTTTGCAAAGACGGCTCATCATTTCATGAGAAACTAACTGTCTTGTCAACTCGTTTGGACCGATCGTCGAATTATCGGTCGTCGAGTTTGCTGAAATTGTAATGAGAGCTTTGAGAAAGTCAGCTGCTGACAGCTGTCTAACTAAAAGAACGTCTTGACTCACTTGTGAAGTGTCAGAAACATCTAGAGCGTTTATAAGATGAGGGATTAAGTCCTGCTCCTGAAGGAAATCGATAATGCCCGTCGAGTTGTCGGGTTTGTCTGTCGAGATAAGCTTCAATAAGAAATCCATCAATGGGGGGTTGTCCAAATGCTTGATGAACTTACCCACAAGATTTCCTTGGTTGTCTATCAAATAAGTGATCATTTCTTCACACTTCATATCTAGCAAGTGCTCCATAATCTTCATGAAAAAAGTGGCCAAATTGATCGATAATGGAGGTTCAAGATCAAGAATTGCCCACAACTTGTTCAAGTTCAGGGTAGACTCCATGACGGTGTCTGTTAAAGACCAAACATCCGCACTCAAAATTTCTGCGGCTAAGGTTGAATAGCGGTTCTTCTTCTCCTCTAAAGTTTCAGGACTAGATTCCTCTGCATCCTTGAAGCTTTCGTCATTTTCGTCGCTTTCATCATTCTCGTCGCTTTCGTTGGTGGTTTCGGACTCTTCTTGTTTTTGTTTCTCCTCCTCCTTGGAGGCATTTTCGTTGGTTTTCTCGTCCAGTTCAGCTTCGCTTATATTCAACTGAGAGAATGAATCTTCAATCTTCTCATCCGGAGAGTTCACCAGAATCAACAAGTCAATGAGCATGCTGATGACCGTTTCATTTCTCAAAAACTCCAAAAGTTGCGAATTGTTGGACATCAATTCTTGTAGCAAGTCACTCTCCTCCAAGAGCTTCATCAATGTTTCGAAAGTGGCTTTGTTGTCCTTCAGCGTTGTGCTGATATCATAATTCTCGACGATTGCCGATATATTCGACAAGGAGGTGAATCCATTATTTAGTTTCCAAAAAGAGCCAGACATGGTTATATTCTAAGGGCATAAAATCGTAAGCAGGGGTAGAACGAATGGAAATCGGCTGGCGAAATGAATATGGGGGAGGTTGGTTTTATGAAGTGGGTTGAAGGCAATCAAGCAATCAATTCAATGGATCCTGAAATTGGGTTGACACAAGCCGCAGAGAACCTCTAAAAGTATGTCTTTATCAGGGAAATGAATATAGGATTAAGAAGGAATGCTCTCTTGTCAGTCTCGTGCAAAATACACGAGTTTGCTGACAGTTAAAGAGCTTTGGGGGCTTACTATGGGTTCACTCCGAACAGCCACAGTGTTATGCAAACTTGGGTCCAGCTGCCTTCGAGAGAAAGGTTTTGGTGTCAAAAAAACTCAAGGACTGGAATACCGTGTGATGTATGTTTGTGGAAAACGTCAGTTGATTACCAAGTATATTCGAATCCGAAGAAAAGTGAAGGAATATATTGGGTCACTCGCGTGAGAGTCGATCTCGACAAGGAAATTTTTGTTCGCGCTCAACCAGTTTTATGGGTGCGACACGAAGGTTCCACAATTCCAGTCTTTTTGTGTCTGCAAAAACACACATAAGCCGTCTCCATTTTCTGATTAGATAGCTGGATTGTGTTGAGGAGAAACCCACCCTTCACGCATTTCGCTTGGCTTCCTCTTCGGTTTTGCTCGGTACTACTCCGACACTTCCAACCAAATCAACTCCGTTGTCGCTCTATTGCTCTAAACACCCGTACATTCCAGGTCTTCGAGTCGACTGCCCAGTAAGACAATGGCTATTTAGTGGCGAAGGGCCCACCTCCCCTTATGCGCTCGATGGCGAAACTAAACCGCCTCCCCCACTGGAAATATTTTTGTTTCTGCGACCCCCGTTCCTCTCTCGGACCCCAACCGACCACACTGACAGTGTTGGTGTACGGATGTTTTTCTCGGAGTGAGTGGGTTTAAAATTTTGAAAATCGTTTTCTCTTTACACATCCAATAATGTTCAAGTCCATGCTCAGAGGCAGCACCCGCCTGCTCTCTCAAACTGCTCTTCTTCGGAACTCTACCGCTAAGGCTCTTCCAGATTTGACCCCTTTGAAATTTGACTCCAACGGGAGCTCTGATTTGTACGCCATCTGCAAAATCCACAATATGCCCTACATGGTTTCTAAAGGTGACAGGTTGATCTTGCCCTACAAGATGAAGAACCTTAAGGTTGGTGACGTGTTGAAGTTGAACAATGTTACCAGTATTGGATCCAGAAACTTTACATTCAACGACGACAATGGCATTTCTGAGCTGGCTTTTGAATTAACTGCTACTTTGGCCGAGATCACCAGAGAACCAAAGTACCAGGTCTACAAGAAGAAGCAGAGATGCAGAAGATTGAAGACAGTCGACGTGGAGCCATACCAAACCCACTTGGTCATCAGCGAATTAAAGGTTAACTAGTTTGAACCGGTCCTATATTGCATGTAAATAGCTAATTGTACATTACACCGAACTCCTATGTCACACCCTTCTGCGAGTAGAGTTCAAAACAGCGGACAATCTTGTTTTGCTGAAAACAAAGTTAGTATCCACCTTCATGAATGGGTGTTCCAACAATTCCGTCGCGGTGGGTCTTTTCTCTGAGTCGATAGTAAAGCACATGGAGAGGAAATCTTTCGCTTCTCCGCTCAACTCATCAGGAATAGGAGGAGAGAGCTTGGTCTTTCCTATTTTGTAGATGGCACTGACGACTGCTTCGTTCGACCAAGGACGTTCGCCGGCAAACATCTCTAACACAACACACCCAAGGGACCAGATATCCACCTTGGCACTGTAACCCTGTTTCTTGTCCGCAACCATACTATGGATAACTTCAGGCGCCATCCAAAAAACGGTACCTTGCATTGACATCTCTGCATTATTACTGTAAATGTCTTTTGATTTTTTGGAGATTCCGAAGTCTGAAATCTTGCATGACCCGTCAACCTCGAGAAGAAGATTGTCTGCTTTCAAATCTCGGTGGAGAATACCATTCGAATGGAGATATCTCAACCCTTCAAGAACCTGCCTTGTAATGAACTTCACAAGCAGCTCATCAAATTTGCCGTGTGACTTTAGGCACGAAGCTATGGAACCACCTGCAACGTATTCTAAAAATAAACTGTAAGTGTTCTGCTTCTGCTCAAAACCCAAGTACTGGACGATATTGAGGTGGTCCAAATCTTTCATCGTTTCCACCTCTTTGTGAAGAGCGTCTAGTCCTTCATTAGAAGTGTTATTTTGGACAACAACTTGTTTGACTGCCAACATCTCACCTGTAGTAACGTTAAGAGCTAAAAACACCGATCCGAAGGAACCACGACCAATCAACTCACCCTTGATCCAAGCAAACTCCTCTAGTTCACCATTCTTCTTACTTGAAACACGCCCAATAAAGCCCTTCTCGATTTCCGCAGAAGTGACTTCAACCACTTTTTGACCCCATAATTTGGTGTTAGCTCTGTGGAGCGTTGGAGAAGAACGCAATACCTCTTTTGGGTTCTTAGTAGTGGTAGACCTAGCGGCCTTTATACTTGCCAATCTCTTGATTCTAGCTTCGTTGGCAACAATCCGAATGGTCTTCATGCTGCGACGAAGCTTTGGTCCATCGCCATAAAAGATTTCATCTTCTCCTTCCTGGCGTGGGTTAACTGGAGATATATTAGCGTTGGAAAAAGTTCTGGAAATGGAGACTTTCCGGGTGGTGGGTTTGAGATCTTGCGTCACCACTTCTGCAGAGGCATCAATGATTGGCTTGTCCAAATTAGTGTTAGGAAAATACTTTTCAAGGTTTTTGTACACCTCTTCTACCGGTGGTCTCACGCTCATAATATTGAGCTCCACGGCTTCTGGTTTGCCTGAGATTTTTGTCGTTGGCTTAATGAAAAAGTTTTCATCGTCATCCTCACTGTTTCCATTTGAGAATGAGCTGAGATCAAGTTGAGGAGCGTCAAAAAAGTTGATTGTGTTTTCTGTGAAAGCACTTGGGTTTGTCCTTATCGATGGTAGTCTTGAAACGCGACTCAGTGACCTCTGGATTGAATTAATACTGTCTCCAGAGAAAGAGTACTCATCCGCTCTTCCAACTCCGGCGCTGGAGAAGCTCGAAATGCTAGGTTTATTGTGGACAGACAACGAATTCGACTTGGAGGGTGGAGGTGGAGCTTTACGCTTCGCGACAAAGTTTGCGCTTCTTTCAAAGTCTGAGCCCAGCGACGCTGCTCTTGATGCATTCGTGCTATTGGACATGAATTCATTTGTCTTGCCAATCTTTTCGTCCTTCAACGTGTGAATGGTGGAAGCGGAGATGGGCGAGACAGCAGTGTCGGCCACCGAAGAGGAATATATGTTTGGAATCAAGCGAGGGGCCTTGCTCTCACTGGAAGACTTTCTTCTTTTGTCGAAATCAATTTCCCTGCCCTCCTTGCGAACAACCAGGAATGAAGATCCTGTGTCTGGTTCGGCTTGCGGTGGGGGGTGGAACAACGGAGTTGTCTTCAATGGGGGAAGAGTAGTCTTCTTGGACAAACCATTAGAAGGCACCCTGCGGTTGGGCATTGAGAGTTTGATCGGAATGAACTGTTCTGGAATTTCACCCGTCGGTTGTCTTCTCGACAACAGTGTTTCAGAGATTTCGCTAATGGTATTGCGGTCCTTGAAGTTCAAGTAGTCGACATTCTTGTCTCTGGAGTCCTGGAGCATGTACTGAGGCGTGGCCGGGTACATTTTGCCGTTGTTTTCGCCCGAGGTGTCAAACGACTTGGAGTCGGAGGAGGTGCTGGAAAGCGTGCCATAAGGGGAGCTCATGGTCTGCTGGATCTTGATTTTGATGAGATGTTCCTGTTTGACGGCGCGGAGAAGCTCGTCTTCCGGCAACGGATCGCCCGGGTCGGCATCAAAGTCTGTGAGGTGGAAGCTGATGCCCACGTCGATCATGTCCACCGCATTGATAAGAGTATGACGGACGAAGTTGAAGTCCAACGGCCGCGACACATCGATCTTGACAGCGGTGAAGGACACATTGTCGCGCGTGACCATGACGATCTTGTGTCCCGGGGACACGGTCTTCTTCGTCTGGGGGAAGTAGCGAGGGTGTAACAGCTCTTCCGCGGGCTTGAGCGGCGCAAGTTTGACGGTCTCGGTCGGCACGGGCTTGGCTGGCTCCGGCATCAACGTGGATGCGTCGGTGGTGTAAACAGACGCGGCGGGGCTAATCTTGGAGGAGTTGTCGTCCAGCACGCGGCGCTCGACGCGGGCAGAATTCAACTGGATCACGGGCACGTCGGCCATCTTCAGCGATGTCGTAGAGTAGACGCTGCGGCGATTAGCAGCCGACTGCTTGGCGCTGCTGGACACGGACGCGCTGCTGGAGTGGACTTGCTTGACCAATCCCGCCGCCTTTTCACCGCCATACTTGCGGATGGTGCTGAAGAGCCCACTTTTGCGCGACCCGGCCGAGTTTCCCGGCAGAACTTCGGCGGTGGACTTGCCTGACGCCGCGGACGAGAGCGGGAACAGCTGCTCCTTGCTGGAGTCAGACGACGAGCCGCGGTTGTGCTTGCGGAAGAACTTGTGGCCCGCTAGCGGCTCACGCAGTGGCTTTGTCGCCAGCGACGGCTCCACGTAGGAGAATGGGCGCGGCTTGGTGGGCACGGCGGGCGTGGACGGGATCCAGAGCGTGGCGGAGGACTTGCGCGACTCTGCAGTCACGTAGTCGTCGTCGGACAGGGCCGGGTCTACGCGGTCCAGCAGCGTCTCCGCACGGAGCAACGCAATGAAGCGAGGCACTGTCAGTGTGAGATCCTCCTGGCCCAAGCGCAGGCTCACCAGGCGCCACACCGCGGACTGCGGGTCGTAGTTGCCCAACTCAAAGAAGCGGTTGCCGGAGATTTCGTTGCGGCGGAACGTCTCCTTCCACGAGTCGTTGAAGCCGTGGTCGTCGAGCCACGCGAGCACGCGGGCCATGGGCCACAGCGCCTGCCGCGGGCCGCCCTGCGTGCCCATGGCGTACCGCAAGAACCGCTGCTGATTGTTGGCCGCGGTCGACAGCGTGGACGCGGCCGAGATGGTCGACAGCCCGGAAGAGTTGCGGTTGTGGTTGTAGGGCCGGGCCAGCGGCACCGGGAGCAGCGGCACCAGCAGGAGCAGGTGCGCCAGCAGGAGCAGGTGTGCCAGCAGGATCAGATGTGCCAGCAGGAGCAGCGGCGCCAGCGGCGCCAGCGGCACAAACGGCGCCAGCGGCACCAGCAGCACCTTGGTGATGGGGCTTTCGCCCGGCAGCGACGACTCCGCCAGGTGGGACTGGACGCTGGTGGGCGGCTGCAGCTGTCCCGAGAGCAAGAGCAGGCTGGACGAATCCTCGTACGCGTGGATGAGCAGGCCGATGGTGTTTGAGCCCTGGGTGGCCAAGGACTTCTGCGGCAGCGCCAGGAGCGTGTCTGTGGAGGTGTGCAGCGGCAGGCGCAGCAACGCGGACGGGTGGGGCGCGGCCATCTGGAGCACGGAGTCGTCGGCGGAGAAGCTGAAGTTTTCCGGAGCGTCGGGCGGGAAGAAGTTGAAGTTGTCGCGCGCAAGCGAGTCGGACACGGCGCGGGGGGCCGGACCCAACGGCGGCTTGTCGAGGGGGGCGCGGATGCGCTGGAAGTCGTAGCTGGCCGAGTGCTTGTGAGCCATGGGGGTATTTGGGCGATTGGGTGAGGAGCGACACCTGCAGTTGGGCAGAGAGATGAGGAAGATCTGGGGTAGGGGAACGAGTACGGTAGTGGTACGAGTAATCCAATGGGGTAGAGAGAACTAGTATCAGCAGGAAGCAGTAGGAATCACTGGTATTAGTAGGAAGCTCTGGAATAGTAGTGAGCACGAGTGTCACTAGTATCAGTAGTGAGCACTAGTATCAGTAGGAAGCACTAGTATGAGTAGGAATCACTAGTGTCAGTAGCAAGCACTAGTTTCAGTAGTGGGAACTAATATCAGTAGTGAGCACAAGAATTAATAGTGAGCACTAGTATCAGTAGTAAGCACCAGTAGTAAGCACTAGTACCAGTAGTAAGCACTAGTATCAGTAGTAAGCACTAGTATCAGTAGGAATCACTAGTATCACTAGTGGGAACTAATATCAGTAGTGAACACTAGTATCAGTAGTAAGCACTAGTATCAGTAGTAAGCACCAGTAGTAAGCACTAGTACCAGTAGTAAGCACTAGTATCAGTAGTAAGCACTAGTATCAGTAGGAATCACTAGTATCACTAGTGGGAACTAATATCAGTAGTGAACACTAGTATCAGTAGTAAGCACTAGTATCAGTAGTAAGCACTAGTATCAGTAGTAAGCACTAGTATCAACAGAATCGCTGGTAGCAGATACGGCAGATACAATATCCTCCCAGTCTGGCAAGCTCCCGTAACAGAAGTTGGGTCAGCGCTTAAAGTGCAGTAGCTTGTCTTCACCAAGGAGCTTGGCCAACCTTCTTCGAGGAAATAGCCGGATCCTATAAGCTCAGCCGGAATCGAACACTCGTCGTCACTTGCGCGGCTTTGTACCAATTGAACACGCGCTCAAGTTCGCACCGTGACACTCGCAATCTCGCTGTCACAATCAATCTCACTGTGGCTGGTGCAATCGCGCGGATGGATTTGCACTGGTTTCGTGGCTTTGGTTTGTGGTTTCTGCTCACCAGTTGGTTGGCGCCGCCTCTTGTTCGGTGCGGCTAGTGCGCCACGCCTGCACAGGCGACGGTGTTTACTGGTGACGACTACTCTACCTTTACTTCCTTCCTCCAGCCACTCGCTCCACCCCTTTCGTTTGCCGTGATGGCGTTGTTGGCGCTCGAACTGCTGCTCCTGGCACTCGCGCATCTTCTGCCCCAGGCCGCGCCCCGCGACGTGGCTCCTCTTCTTTCTGCTGCGGTGCGCGCGCTAGAAGAATATCTACATACTCTCGGCGCCCCGTGTTCTCTCCGCTTGGCGCAAGGAACCCGCCGGTTGCAGTTGGCGCTCTACTGTTCTCCGCGCGAGGCGTCTCCCGCGAGCGTCTGTGCGCTCTCGGTCGAGTCCATTGTGGCGTTTCTAGCGGCTGAAACACCGGCGGAGAATGCGGTGGATTGCGCGTTCGCGCGCGCCCGCTCGCGCGCCGAGCGCCGGTTGGTGGATTTTTTGGCCCGCAGTTTTGCGAGCGCGCCCGCGGCCATTGCGCGCGCGCCCCGGCCGGCGCTGGACTTGGCGCGCGCGGTCGATACCTATGGTCTCGCCACACCCTACAACGACAACGACGCCGACGCCATTGAAAACACTGAAATCGGCTTGGATGGTGTCAGTGCGGATGGACTTGGCAGCAGCGAGGGCGGCGCCCCGCTTGTTTCCAATGACACAGTGCTTGCTAGTCTCCACCGCCTTTTTTCGCCGCTCGCGCGCGACTCCGCCTGGAACGTGCGGTGCGCCCGCGCCATGGTGGCTGTTTTCTCTGCGGCGCGGTGTGTTCGCCTCATGGAGCTAGATTCAGCCGGCGGACATGCCGACGCCGTGGGAGCGTTTCTAGTTCCGTTGCTCCCTCTGTCGCTCCATCATACTGCTGACGCTCTCCTACGGCATCTCCAGGATCCACCAGAGCCTCACCTCGTTACCCAGTCATTGCGCCAGGAGACTTCTTTGGGCCAGGGGATTTATTCAAACCCCCCAAAGTCTCTGGACCGGTCGTTTGGTCGTCCTCGGCCTCTGGAACCCTCTCTGGAGCCCCTCCTCGAACACTTGGCGTCCAACCTAGATGCAGTGGTTTCCATTCTCAACGAGTACGACCTCGACTTCGATCCGCTCTTCCCTCGCTGCTTCCGCCACTACTTGTTCTTGGTCCACCACGACCTCGTGCCGTGGGCTAGCCACACGGACCATCGCTACATCAACCACGTTGCCTCCACCGTCAACGCCATCATCGACTTCGATGGCTCGCCGGTAAACGAGTCCAGCCTGGTCCGCTCCATCGTCCACGACCTCCACCACATGCAATTCCATCTAACTCTGCCCCAGACCCTCTTGATGCGCCTAGCCCTGAAGGAAGTGGACAATCTGCACCAGGTAGCGAAAACCGCATTCTCGGTCTGGAACAGCCGCTTGCTTGATGCAGCACAACTACAGGTTCTTTGCGACGAGAGTTTTATTCCAACCCTGGACCGCCGCATTTCCAAGCGGTATTTTTCCGCTTGGTACAACAAGCGCACGCGCTTCAGTCACTTGAAAGCCCAGGCTGCAGACTACAGCGACAAGCGCCTTGCGGCAAAATACTTCAACTCGTACTGGATTGAAAAACTCCTTGCCATTGCCCGCGCAGAGTCCCAGAGCGATGCGTTTCGTATGAGACCCGTGCTCCGCGTATGGAAGAGCCGGTACTTTTCGATTCGTGCCCTCGACAGTCAGCTGCGCGACTATGCAGAAGCCAGAGCCCTCGGTGCTGCGTTCTCTACTCTCAGAATCAAGCAGAAAGCGTTGGACTCTTTGCAGCTTCTTGCACGGGACTTTTATGCCCAATCCTCTGCCAAGTCCGATACAGTGCTCTTGAGAAATTCCATGGCCCTTTGGACGCGCAAGCTCGCCCTCTCATCGCCCTCCCCGCCTGATCTCTTGTCTAGAAAGCTATCTGTATTAAGCGGTTTGGGTCTGGCGTTCACTATGAGGAAATACCTCCGCCTCTGGCGTGGGCGCTCCACTCTCTTCGAAGTTGCCGGTCAATTCGAACAGAAGTCTCGGGCCCGCTTCAAGAATAAATTTTTTAGCCTCTGGAAACTCCGCTTGCAAAGCCACGACGTGTCTAGGTCCTTTGTTCTTCAGCGAGACAAGCGCCTCATTTCAAATGCTTTTAGGTCGTGGAAATTTGCTGTGGACGATCAAAGAAGGGCTTCCACGTTCTCGAAAAAGTCTTCTTTAGCGCTGACCTTCAAATTATGGAAGTTGAAAGCAAGACTCAATGTGTCTGAGGGTTTACATCAACGCCGTCTTCTAAAGCTGACCTTGAATAGTTGGAGCTTGGCGGTACTAGCTCAGCATTTCCAACTGAAATCACAGGTGAATCTCGAGGCTAAAGCTTTTCGTTCCTGGGCTGATGCACATCAGGATCACACCCAAAATATTGCAAAGGCGCGTGAAGTCTATGACAGAAATTTGATACAGCATGCCATATCCAGCTGGGTGTCGCTGCTAGCCTTAAACCAAGAGTTGGCCGTGGTGGCGAACTTGAACTTGCAGAGAAAATTTCTACAAACTTTGGCTTCCAAATGTGCCAAATACAAGCAATGCGCCACCCTTGCTAACCAATTGTTGAAGAATGGCAAGACTTTTGATGATAGATTGATCATCGTCTTCTATCTAAGGAATTGGAAAGAAAGGTACATGGAGAGATATGAAGACATTTCCCGCAAGGCAGCAAGTGATTTTGAGTCTAAAGTTCGGAACAAGAATACTTTACATGTCTTTTTTAAGTTTTGGCATCAAAATCTGCGGCAGCTTATCAAAAGACAGCAAGTTCTAGAACAGCGATTGTATTCATCTTCCGGTTTCAATGAAATGGGAAGGATCTATTTTGATCACTGGTCAGAAAGAGTGGTGTCCCACAGACAAGCAATGGAAAGAAGTGCTGATTTCTACACCACTTTGCTCCACAAGAAATATTTGCTAGCTTGGTATGAGAAATATGTCGCAAAAGTCGATTATCTATTAGATATTTCTGACGATTTGAGAAACCAGAAGGACTACATTTGCCTTCTTGACAATTTGAGAAAGTGGAACTTGAACCTCATTAAGCATGTCAAGCGTAATAATCAAACATGTACGATGTTCAGGGAGAAATGGGAAAAGGCAAACATGAAGTCTTTGTTTCAACTTTGGTTGCACAAAACCAGACAGAGAGAATTCACTCTTGGCGATGATGAGGAGGAAGAGTTTGTTGAAGCCAATACCACATTTGGAAGCAATCTGTCGCCCCTCTCTCGCAAATATCCTAGATCAGGTTCGGCCTCTATGTTTGACACTGCAAGCTATCTCAATACTCCGGTGAAAAAGCAAGTCCAAGGTTTGTTCACGCCGCAAAACAGGAAGGGACCGAGTCCAACGAGACTCCAAGAGACAAATCAGCGCATGAAGATTGACAAGATGGACGCTCTCATTAATCATTACAAGCTGGCAAAAAAGTCTAGCAATACCGGAAGTCGACTTTCTAAGGCTGTAAGACTCTCGCCTCCAAAGCTGACTTACTCAGTTTCCCACTTGCCCGTGAAACCACCTGCTCCTCGCTTCGAAACTCATTCTTCTAGCTCGTCGCCCGAGGCAACTTCTTCACCCAGTTCCTCTGTTGGTGAGCCTGAAATCTCACTCTTGAATACCGCCAAGAAGCTCAAGAAAATAAAGCCTTTGGTCATTCCCCCTCAAAAAGAGAGTGAGTTTCGGTTAACTTCGGTCAGCAAACTACGGGCGAGGTTGCAAGCAAGAGAAGGCTCGACTATGGGTCCTTCTAATGTATTTGACGATACGAACTAAGGCAGTACTAATTAAATGTCGAGGCTTTCTTTCACCTCTTGCTCAACCGCATCAATTTTCTCGTTGATAGAGGCGCGAATGGCTTCTGGCTCCACTTCTTCAAGGGGCTCTTCTTTCAAGCCTAGCAAAACCTCTTCTTCTTCCCTAATCTCGATCTTCTCGGCCTTCTCTTCAATCATCACAGGCAAAGAATCTTTCTCCAAACGCTTGTAAATATACATGAAGTCACGCAACACAATACCACTCTCAAATGTAGAAGAAATTGTCTTGAGCTCCCAGTTCTTGAGATCCTTCCAAACGCCGGTAAGGAATGCCGATCTGGCTTTTGGGTCTTTGACGATCAAGTTCAAATTGAATACGAGTTTGAGTGGGTTGACACCAGCGAAAGTTTGAACAACCTTAAGCACTTCCCAATGCAGAGGATTGTAGTAAATTGCATCCTCCTCCGGAGGAGTTTGCATGTCCACGCTGGTAATGAAGTAGTCAATATCGTTCCAAATTGCGATCAACTCCGGCTTGGTTTCGGTCTTGTCAAAGGTAATGGAACGGTCATGCAACTGGTTGAATTTAGTTACACCGGTCATGCAAGCAGGAACATCCATGTGGACTAGGACGTTGTCACCGGAATGATTATGGTACAAGTAGTTATCAAGGTAGGAGATTGCTTCGCCACCAGGGTAGTTGTAGCTTGATGCAAACGCCATGAAAGACGAAAGGCCGAAAGACAACATGAAACTTGCCGCTATGATGAGAAGAATTAGCTTGTGGGCAAACAGGTAAGAGCGCTTCCACCAAAGACTAGTCAAGCCCACCGCAGCGGACAAAGTGAAGATAGGGATGGTGTAGACGATAAAGCGCCATTCTTTATGGGGTTGGAAAGACATCACGGCAATGAAAACGAGAGCAGAGACAGTCAACACGCGGACCGAGTTTCTGGCCGGGTGGTTGACGATGATTTGGTTTTCTTTGTTCAATTTGATCTCAGTGCCGTCGTGAGCAAGATCGTGCATGAATCCCAAAATGGCCAACACAATGATGTGAGGAGGACGGAAGAAATTGGGGATGTACTTGGTGAAGTAGGCGCCGTATGGTTCGACTCCCCAATGCACTGATTTCCCATGCACGATGTTGAAGCGGAAAGACTCCAATTCTGGAATCAACCAACGGCCCCAAAAGTAGGAGTCGACAGAAACAGTCAAGGCCAAACCCATAAGCGTGCCGACGATTAACATGAACACGTTTGTGGTAATGGCCGATTGACCAAACACAAAGGAGGAAACGGTAGCGATCACAGTAGCCAAGACGCCGATCTCGATTCTAAACACGACTCCAGCAAAGGCCAAAACAGCCAAACCGGACATATCACCGTAGATCAATCTGCTGAAGGCAAAGTTGACAATAGGCAAGGCAAGGAAGTTGGGCAAGGTTCTGGACATGTAGTAGAGAAGGTGGAACTGGGAGATCAACAAGACAGTGAAGAAAAAGCCCACCAAGCCCAGGCGGAGCTTTCTTCCCCTGTGAACTATCGAGTCCACGCTCTGTCTAACCGCAATGAGCGCCAAGATGTTGAGCGCCGCCAAAATGCCCCGCGCCATCACCTGAATGTTCAACTGGCCATATTCCGAGTCCTGGAGAATGGAAGCGCCCATCAGCTGGGACAAAAACATGTCGAAGGCTTTCATCAAGCCGCCGATAACCAAAGAGCCCACAAAAGTGCGCGGAACAACTCCAGGGAACGCCTTGTGGTCGAAGTTTTCCAACACTTTGGCGGGGAACACACCGTAGTTCAAGATATCATGGATGGCCTGGATATTGAAGGACTCTTCGACTTTTGTGTAGGGAGCAGTGAACAAGTGTGCAAGGACGACGAGCAAAAGCGCCATGTCCAAGACCCAGATGAACTTCATGGTAGGTTTGGAGAAAAAGATTTCTGTCGTATTGGTGTAGAAAAGTAGCTGTGGGACTGCAGATTTGAAGAGCCGTGCGTGGAGAAGGCCGATGGAGCCTATGGAACTCGAAGAATTTCCTCCACAAGAAAACACAAGCTGGGAATGGGTTTGTGCGGGCGACAATAAGGCGAGAGTCTGATTTTGTTTTTCTCTCGTTTTGTTCCCGTTTTTTTGCCCTTATTCTCTATTGCTGGTGTGGTGGAGCTACGGAGTGTATGACGAGTGAGAAGTAGCGAGGTGCGATACCGTATATTCACACCTCTCATACCTGACTAACCGCATGGATGACATTCCTGATCTAGTGGAGGAACTTCCTCCCGACTTCCAGTTGAAATCTTCATATACGGCTACAATCGAAGACACCTCTGCGTTTGCGCCAAAGCCCAAGAAAAACGGCAAAATCCCCATCACCATAGTCACCGGCTATTTGGGGTCGGGAAAATCTACATTGCTAGATACCATCGCCCGAAACTCCAACAAGCGGTTGGCCATCATCCTCAACGAGTTTGGCGACACTGCAGCGATCGAAAAACTGGTCACGGTGACTGACTCCGAGAAAGGAGCGGTGCAAGAGTGGCTAGACTTGGGCAACGGCTGTCTCTGTTGCACTGTGAAGGACAATGGAGTGTTGGCGATCGAAAACTTGATCGAAAACTCCAAAGAAAAAATCGACTACATTTTGTTGGAGACCACTGGCGTTGCCGATCCTGCCCCTATCGCCAAGATGTTTTGGTTGGACGATGCGTTGGCATCCTCGGTGTACATCGATGGTGTGGTCACGGTGGTGGATTCTTACAACATTCTCAGGTGTTTGGATGATGTGGGAGGCCACTGGCACCGGTCCAACAAGCATATTCTTGCTGAGTCTGCGGCAGACGCGACTCCCGCTCAAGTGGAGAGGGAAAGCCAACTTCTAGACGAGGGAATCACCACCGCCCATTTGCAATTGGCATTGGCCGATACGATTTTGTTGAACAAGATCGATAAGGTGGAGCCATCGCACATCGAACTTATCACGCTGCGGATCCGAGCCATCAACGGCTCTTCACCTATCCATACCACCAGTTTCGGCGACATTTCGCTCGAAAAGATTTTGGACTTGCATGCGTTCGAAGCTTCGTCGCAAAAGGTGAGCGCACTGGTGAGCTTGGCAACTGACTCCAGTTATCACGACGACCGCATTGTCACTGTGACTTTGGAAACCCCATTTTTCACGGACGCCTGCCAATTCGGCCTGGTCGAATCTTTCTTGCAGCAGGTGCTTTGGGAAAATACGGCCGATGGGAACCCAGTAGAGATTCATCGCGTAAAGGGTATTCTTGTGTGCGGCGACGATGTTCGTGTAATTCAGGGTGTTAGAGATACGTACGACATCATTGAGGGGGGTACTTTGCATCCGGACATCACCTGCAATAAACTTGTGTTCATTGGCAAAAGCTTGAACAAGGACCATTTGCAGAAGGAATTGGACAAGTATATGCATTTATAAGATAACGACAGAAATGTTCGCACTAGCGTAAAATGTACTTTCGATTTGAAAAATCGAAATCTCCCACTATGTAGTGTTTTCTTTGTCGAGAAAACATAAAAGTACCCGGCCAATCCGTTTCTCTCTTCTTTAGTCACCCATGTCGGCTGTTTCTTCTACTGCTAAGAGTAGTGATTGATAGCTACAAGCTGAGAAGTACGCACATATTGGATGTAAGGCATAATGTCCACACACTAATAAAAAAAATTCAAAGAACTAGGAAATAAGCCCCTCTACACTGAATGACCAAATCAGAACGCTTCATCTTTGCAATGGCAGGAAAGAACACACGAAAAGGGTCCAAACTGTACTATGTATGAGGAGGTACGGGTGTATGATTGAAGATGTATGGATGTTTTGTCAAGGGGATGTACGGGTGTAATGTTTTTGTGGCCGTTGCCTACTCCGAATGGGTGACACAAACGCAAAGATCTCGGATAAACTACACGGTCTTTCGAAAAAGCGTCAACAAAGTATTCATTAATCGTTCTGCCGAAAATTCAAGGGAGTATCGTGACTCAAAGACCGCTATTCCACTTGTAGGACATCTCTGAGAGTGCAATGAGTACATAATCACTTTACAAAGTGGCGGTAGTAAGGTTAAGTCAGAGCATATGGTTCAATCAAGAAACCCGAAAATGCTCATTTTCCAACATAGTATTGTCAGCAGGTTGTGTTGGGCATGCCAAACCTTGCAACCTTGCAACCTTGCCCAATTGATTGAGGTGTGCACACACCGAAAAGAATAAAGATTTGCTACAGCTACTCTTCTAGTGAACCGGTGATGTCAGACAACAAGCCCACGGAACCCGTGGAAAGCAAAACCGAAAAGGCGGTCAAAGCTACCGAGAAGGTGCCAGATGCCACCAAAAAAGTCAAAAAAAGCTGGTCCAACCCAGCGCTCAAAGCCATGGGCATTCCTCGCATTTCGCTTCCGTCCAGAAACTGGATGATTTTCTGGTCGGTGTTGGCCTCTATCGGAGGAGGCATCTACTACGACAAGCACCAGCAAAAACTTATCAGAGACAAGTATATGGCTCAAGTGGAGCAGTTAAGCAAGGAAATCTACCCCGCCAACCGAATTCCCCGTAAAGTGTCGGTGTTCATTGCACCTCCACCCAATGACTTTCTTGAGGAATCGATGCGCCACTTCCGCAAGTATATCAAGCCTATTTTGAACGCGGCCGCTATTGACTACGAAGTGTACACCGAAAATAGACAAGGTGACATTCGTTCGCAAGTGGCGGAGAGAATCAGAGACTTGAGAAAGAAAACGGCCGAGGACAAGCTACAGCGGGAAGCCCAGGCGCAAGAGGATGCGTACAACAAGTCGTGGGCCAAGGTTTTCCGTGACTTGCCCCAATACTTCAAGAGAAGAGAGCAGAAGGACGAGGGCGAGACTTACATCAACCGTCACCAGTTGTACTCTGCTACGGACTTGCTTGGTCTCTACAAATACACCAAGCCAGTGACCCCAGTCAGAGATGACGAGAATGATGTTGCTTTTGCTGGCGGTGTGATTTGTGTGGGCAGAGGAACCTACAAGGAGTACATGAACGGTGTCCAGGAAGGACTCTTGGGACCTTTGGTCAAGCCGGCTGAGCCTGTGGCAGAGCTTCCGCAAAATACCGAGGAAAACAAAGACAACGACGACGTTGACGATTTTGGACAAAGGGAGGGCGACCAGGAAAAGAAGCAGGCGCCTGTGCCTAAACCATATATCCTCCCTGCTGACTACGCTGCGGCGCCATTGGCACCAGAGTTGGATCTCACACAAGTGGTGCGCAACGACAAGAATGTGCCAGTGTTGTTTGAGCAGCCGGTGTATGTTTTCCCCGTTCCCAAGTTGAGCGGATTTTTGAATATTCCGCGCAAGATCTACCGCTACTTCAACACCCATGCAGTGGCTGAAGATGTGTCGGCCAAGACTTTGCCGATTGTGTACGGGACTACGAGACCGTTTGAGTTCAAGGACCGTTTCCTTGGCAAGGAAGAGGAGTTGGACTGGCCCAAACAGTGGGTGGAGAGAGGCCGTGGCAAGAACAGCGAGTGGGTGCAAGAGTTGGAGGTGGACGAGCGTATTGCAAACCGCATGCGTGTGTACGAGTAAATGTAAATAGAATGGCATTAATGAAGCTCAATTAGTGGGAAGGTGGTGTAGCGGGTGGGAGAGAAACTTAGGATTCGCAAGGGTACTACGATGAGTTCTTGGGTTTTACGGTTTCTAGTGAAGCTTCACGATTTTGGGGTGCTGACGGTTAGATTATCAATGGATACCAATACATGGCATGAACGATGATGGATAGACATCAACGGTTCTTGCATGGAATTGGGATGTGGCAGGCGATGCGGGTCCTTCAGAATGCGGAGAGTACTGGAGATTGCGGACATTATAAGATCACGGGCGGACCGCTCCACCGAAATTTAGTGATTTTTCTACAACGTGATTTTTCTACAACGTGATTTTTCTACTCCATGATTTTTCTATTCCGTGGTTTTTCTAACTCCATGATTTCTCTACGCCATGATTTCTCTACGACATCATTTACACCATCGTTTTCCTACGCCATCATTTTTTATACCGTTTTTGCACCGTCGTTTTTCTACATCTCCTTTGCTGCTCCAGACCTTGCACACTTTTCAAACGTAAATCTCCAACCTTCAGATGATACCGCGGCGAAAATACTATATAGATGCATGTAATGCCATGTAGCGAACACCCCGCCGGCGAAGAAATTATACGACGTATCCGGCCTAAGCGATGGCCACACCAAAGTCGTTCAAATATGCAAATACGAAAAATACAAACTTGCGTCCGCAGCAACAAATAATGGCAATTGTTGACCGCATATGGCCCGATAGAACATGTCAACACACAGGTAATCCACCCGCAGATCAAATAGATAAGAACAACCCCCCATTGGCAACGGAGCGATAGTGCTATCAGTCGCATTAGGGCCAGTATGACCTATCGGAGCGAGCCAAAGTCGGCCGGCCAAAATAAGAACTTCATGCACAAACACGCACAAAGCAACGGCGCGGCGAAATGGCGGCTCGCAGTCAACTCCGACGCCGGAGAAACCGCGGAAAAACACCCCAAAACCAGAAACGGCACGGTGTCGGGCCAAACCGCACCGCTTGTCCCAAACCGGCGCCCCACCTCCACCAGGTTGGAAGAGAAAAAAAATGCCCCGGCGCCACCAAACGGCACGTGAACGCGGAATTTGCTTGCGGCGCGTGCCGAGATCGGAGAGAGAGCGTTTGGATCGCCACTCCCCACGTAGAATATGATTGCCTGGAGATCTGGAACGGCGCGGCGGGCCTGAAGCGGGCCGCTACTGTCAAGCCGGCACGGCCTGTGATTGGCTGGAGATCAAGCACTCCAGGGCATTATGCCGGAAAATGACTTAAAGTCGCACAGTCGCTCCTGCACCGCGTCCACGATAGCACCAGTGCGTCAGACTTTTGCACTCCGACGGTGCACTCCGATGGCCGACACTATGCCAATATAAAGCGACGGGCAAATCCGAGGGAAAAAAAAGATTCTCTTGTTTCGATCCCCAAATCTAAATTTCCACAATGGTGTTGCCCCAAGAACCCGAATTCAAGCAAGCTTACGACGAGTTGTACTCTGCTCTCGAGGACTCTACCCTCTTCCAACAAAAGCCTGAATACAGAAAGGTGATTCCTGTGGTGTCGGTGCCAGAGAGAATCATCCAGTTCCGTGTTGCTTGGGAAAACGACAAGGGCGAGATCGAGGTCAACAACGGTTTCAGAGTGCAATTCAACTCCGCTTTGGGCCCATACAAGGGTGGCTTGAGATTCCACCCAACCGTGAACTTGTCCATCTTGAAGTTCTTGGGCTACGAGCAGATTTTCAAGAACGCCTTGACCGGCTTGTCCATGGGCGGTGGCAAGGGTGGTGCCGACTTTGACCCTAAGAACAGATCCGACGGTGAGATCAGAAGATTCTGTGTCGCCTTCATGAGACAATTGGCCAGATACATTGGTGCCGACACCGATGTTCCTGCCGGTGACATTGGTGTGGGTGGCCGTGAGATTGGTTTCCTCTTTGGTGCCTACAAGGCCATGCAAAACAACTGGTCTGGTGTTTTGACCGGTAAGGGCTTGACCTGGGGTGGTTCTTTGATCAGACCTGAGGCCACCGGTTACGGTTGTGTCTACTACGTGGAGAAGATGATCGAGAAGGCCACCAACGGCTCCGAGACCTTCAAGGGCAAGAGAGTCGCCATCTCCGGTGCCGGTAACGTTGCCCAATACGCTGCGTTGAAGGTCATTGAGTTGGGCGGTACTGTTGTTTCCTTGTCCGACTCCAAGGGTGCCGTGATCTTCCCTCACGGTGTCACTCCTGCTCAGATCGCTGCCATTGCCGAGGCCAAGATCAAGTTCAAGAACTTGTCTGAGATCATCGAGGAGTACTCTGCTTTCTCCGAGGCCAAGGTCCAATACATTGCTGGTGCCCGTCCATGGACTCACGTGGGCAAGGTTGACGTTGCTTTGCCATCTGCCACCCAAAACGAGGTTTCCGGCGAGGAGGCCAAGGCTCTTATTGCTGCCGGCTGTCAATACATTGCCGAGGGTTCCAACATGGGTTCCACTGCTGAGGCTGTGGAGATCTTCGAGGCCAGCAGAGCCGACGGTGTTTGGTACGCCCCAGGTAAGGCTGCCAACTGTGGTGGTGTTGCTGTTTCCGGTTTGGAGATGGCGCAAAACTCCCAGAGAGTGCAATGGACCAGTGAGGAGGTGGACTCCAAGTTGAAGTCCATCATGTACGAGTGTTTCGACAACTGTTACGAGACTGCCGTCAAGTACACCAAGGAAACCAACTTTGGCTTGCCATCCTTGTTGAAGGGTGCCAACATTGCTGGTTTCATCAAGGTGGCCGACGCCATGTTCGACCAAGGTGACGTCTTCTAAATGTCCCAATTTTACATAGATTTTTTTATGATAGCTGGCTTAGTACAACGTGTAGCGTCGCGAGTTTCGGCGAGAGCAAGCAGGCTGTGGAAGAGGAAGTAGAGGAGGGAAGACAGTACAGAAGAGTACTACAGACCGTGTACAGACTCGCAAGCACATTGTCTCCAATTAAAAGAGCCCAGCTGAAAAAGTCCGACAGGAATTCCAATTGAACAATAGGCCGAAAGTGAAGTCTGCTCAGTATTTTTTGATCTAGGAAAAGCCACTCACCAGTACCAGGAAAAGCCACTCGTCAGTACCGATCCAAGAAAAGCCACTCACTACTTACCAATCTTGTCGCGCGTTCCCATATACCTGCTACTGATAGCTCTAACCTGCTTCAATCACAGTTGATGTCTATTCCCAACTTCGACACAGACCTACCCCAGTACTTCCCTGTGCACCTGAGTCTCCGAGTCAACACCGACTTTTCGTCCGTGCTGCTCTTGAACCAGATCGACGACCAGCTTCTTGCGCTCAAAAAGTCCACAGATACCTACCTTGACTATGTCAGCTCCAACCCCCACCTTCTCGGCGACGAGTGCACGCGGTTTCTAGGCAAACAGCTTGAGTCGTTTGTGAAACTCTTCGGAGCCAAATTCCGGCTCCAAACGCTCCAGAACACGTTGAAGTCGGCGCACCGTGAGTTTGTCGAAAGCAGACGACACGAACAAGACTTGAGTCTCTCCAACTACCAGGTGTACCAGGAGGTGGAAAAGACCAACTTTGCCGACAAGATCATCGGCGAATTGCATGATACGCTCGAAGGTCCTGACCGGGCCACCTATGATGACATCCTCCGGGCAGACTCGTTGTACCAGTATCTCAAGAATGCACGGTTTGTGCTCGAAAACCCGGAGGACCCGATTCCGGAGGATGTGGAAAACGAGGAGTTAGCGGTGGCGGGCGGCAAGATCTCTCTCAAGGACCCGCTCTCGTTGAACTACTTTGTCCATCCTATGATCTCGCGCAAGTGTGGCCATGTGTACGAGAAAGAGCACATCATGAGTCTGTTGGAGAGCCACGCGCTGCTCAACTGTCCTGTGACGGGATGCCAGGAGACGGTGGGACGCGGCGATCTCCGAGAGGACAAGTTGATGGCGTTGCGGGTGAAGGTGTTTACTGGACGGGCACGAAGGTCCAGGCGGGAGGTTTCGCCGATGGTGCGGATCTAGCCATTTGGAAGATGTATCAGGGCAGGCTGAGGTTCTGAACCAGGGAGGGTCTGAACCAGGGAGGGTCTGGACCAGGGAGGGTCTGAACCAGGGAGGGTCTGAACCAGGGAGGGTCTGAACCAGGGAGAGACTAAGATCGACATTAGGGATATCCAACTGGGGTATGTCCAACTATATCGAGGCGAAGTGCTTAACCCACCCAGTAGAGGAAAGCCCATTCCGAAGGAACATAAAGCATGGACCCTACCCTCATACTTGTGCAAATGGACCACGAATGCACTATCATGGCCCACAAAGCACCCACTCGCGATCATCGTGATGGAGAGGTGCGGTTTCCACATCGTACTCCTACTTGGTGGCTGATGGCCTGATGCGGGTTCAGGACTAGTATTGGATTGATGCAGAAAACCTGTTTCGTCGCCTTCTATTAAATAGCCGGGTGCTAATTCAGAATTGCGTTATACTCTAGAGATTGACCACTCCCCCACCAAGCTTCGATCCACTCCCGTACCCACGCGCCATTTGTTCATTCCGTTATCTCATTAATTCAGTATCTCAGTATCTCAGTATCTCAGTATTTCATTATTTCACTATTTCATTATTTCATTATTTCAATATTTCATTATTTCATATCTCACCATCTCATCATCTCATCATCTCACTATCTCACTATCTCACTATCTCACTATCTCACTATCTCACTATCTCACTATCTCACCATCTCACCATCTCACTATCTCACTATCTCACTATCTCATCATCTCACTATCTCACTATCTCACTATCTTACCATCTCACTATCTCACCGTCCCATCATTTAATTAGTTCGTTTTATTTTATTTGCAATTCCACTATATCTTTTCCACTTTCCACGTTTGCACCTCTCGATCAGTACTATACATTCCACCTCCATCCACACCTCTATCCGCGGTACCATCTCCCACTTTTCACCTCCAGCGTCACCCTTCACCCCCACCCCTCGACCGTCACCCCGTCACTAGTATATTCTTCCGCCTCAAGTCTCACAGACTCCACTTCATTCCACCTCCACCTCATCCACCAGATTATAGACCTCACACTTTCATCCTCCACCGCCTCCACCACCTCCCCAACTTCCCCCCTCCACTCCCCCCTCCCCATGTCGATCGACTACCCCAAACACGCCGTCGACGTGCCCGTCACCGACCTTGACGACCCCGGCGACGACCTCTTGTACGCAGAGCACACGACGCACGCGTTTCTCGACTCGTTGGACTACGACTCCCGCCCGCCGGGCCTCGTGGCCAAGCTCCAGCAGTATTTCCGCCGCCAGCCGCACGACGCCGGCGACTCCGACTCCGACGACGAGCTTCCGCAGCTCCGCGACTACGCCATCCGCCGCGTCAACCAGAAACTCAACCGCACCATCATGGCGTTTGTGGCCGCGCTGGCGCTTCTCGTGGTGTTGACGTGGCGCCTCACGGCCCACTCCGCCACCGTCCCCACCGCCGGCTCCACCGTCCCCCCCTCCGGCTCCACCTCCGACTCCACCGCCGGCTCCACCCCCAAATCAACCGTCTCCAACGGCACCCACGACTTCTACCCCTCCACCATCGTCGTGTCGCTCGACGGGTTCCACCCCCACTACATCAGCGCCAGCACCACGCCCGCGCTCCACCGCATGCTCGCGCACGGCTACGGCGCGCCGTACATGACGCCGTCGTTCCCGTCGTCCACGTTCCCCAACCACTGGACGCTCGTGACCGGGCTCCACCCCGCGGACCACGGCATCGTCGGCAACACCTTCTACGACCCGCACTTGCAGCGGCAGTTCGTCAACACCGGCGTGGGCGGGCTCGACCCCGCGTTCTGGCGCGGCGGCGAGCCGGTGTGGACCACCGCGCACCGCCAGGGCGTGCGGTCCGCGGTGCACATGTGGCCCGGCAGCGAGGTGCCCACCGTGGGCGACAACGGGCCGCTGTTCGTGGACCGCTACAACGGCAGCGAGCCGTTGTCGGCCAAGGCCGAGCGCGTGATGGCGTGGCTCGACTTGGACGTGGCGCGCCGGCCCGAGCTCATTTTGGCGTACGTGCCCACCATCGACCAGTACGGCCACCGCTACGGCATCCACGGCCCGCAGTTGGCGGGCGCGTTGCGCTACGTCGACGACTTTGTGGCGTTGATGGCCGCGCTGTTGCACGCGCGCAACTTGTCCGACATTGTCAACCTCGTGGTGGTGAGCGACCACGGCATGGCGCCCACCGCCAGCGACCGCGTGCTCTTTCTCGACGACGTGGTGGACGTGGCGCACGTCGAGCACATTGACGGCTGGCCGTTGTTCGGCTTGCGTCCGCGCCCGCCGCACCTGGTGGACCGCATGCACGCGGACATCGCCGCCAACATGCGCCGCCTCGGCGCCGCCGCCACCGACCACTTCCGCCTCTACCGCGTGGAGGACATGCCGCCGCAGTGGCACTTTGGCGGGCCCGCGCACGCGCACGCGTTCAACTACCGCTTGGCGCCGCTCTGGCTCGTCCCCGACGTGGGCTACTCCATCACCACCCGCAAGCAGTTTGCCGACAACGGCAACCGCTACACCCCGCGCGGCGTGCACGGCTACAACAACACCCACATGCTCATGCGTGCGCTCTTCGTGGCCCAGGGCCCGTACTTCAGCGCGCGCCTCCGCCCGGGGGAAAAGGTGGCGCCGTTCGCCAACACCAACGTGTACAACATCGTGTGCGACCTGCTCGGCATCACCTCCGCGCCCAACAACGGCACGCTGCCCGGCGCGCCCGACTTTGCCGTGGCGCCGCTGCAGGTGTTGCCGCCCGACTGGTCCGACCCGCTCCGCTACCCGGACTTGCCGTATGCGGTCGACCACTTGGTGGCCAACGCCACCTACGATCTCTTGTGGGGCGACGGCGGCGACGTTGCGTCCGCGCCCGCCAGCGGCGACGTGTACGCGTCGATCCGGTCGGACGAGCTTGCGCTGAGCATCGTGCCCGCGTCGCTTCCGAAGCCCAGCGACTTTTTGGCGTCGGAGACCCTTCCCCAGCCCACAGCCACAGGTGCCGCCACCGGCCTCGACCGCATTCTTGAGGACGTGGAGGACGCGGCCCTCGAGATGGGGGGAATGATCGAGGACACCTACAGCCAGGTGGCACACCTCGTGGGGTCTCTTTTCGACGGCCAGGACGACAGTGTATAGGATATATGGCATTGGACAATATGAGCGGTGGGTGTAGCGCGGGTATGGTGGAGTTGATGGGAGTGATAGTAGTGATCGGAGTGATCGGGGTGATAGAGGATAGGAGTGATAGGAGCTGATAGAGGAGGAAGGGTAGACGCTTATACGAATTGATAAAGGACATGAGTTAATACATGCTGATACGAAATTACAGATGTGGAACGCTAGATGCTTATACGAATCGACAAATGTTGACAGTTGATTGGAGTTATTACTTGTTGCTACAACTTGACAGATGTTGATAGATGGGAGGAAGAGTAGATGCTGATACGACGTCGAGCTGGACGATGCCGACTGCAATTGACAGGCGGACAACGTCAGATTATTTCGTGAACCCGAGGTATTAGCTAGCATTGAGACGACGAGAGACTAGACTCGACTTCAAATACCGAGCTATAATTTTGTGGTAACAGTACTTGTGACAAATGGCAGGCTGTCGATTGCAAGGTATAACGCCCACAGGTCAGGATATATCATCAGGCATTAAATAGCATCCCGAACTGAATACCAGCAGCTTCTATTGAATGTCATTGATACAAACTAGACTTAGCGGCGTCGACTAGCATTGTCATGATATGTATTGACAGAGAGATGACTATTGACGGGTTCGTTCTCGCAACAGGAGCGTGAACACCTGCCCTACCACGTCTGATAAGGGTCCTTGTCGGCCTCACTCACCACAATCTCCGCGTCCGGAAGCTCGCCAAGCAACTGCTCCCGCAAAACGTGCAAAAACGCTCGCTCAGTATTGGAGTGGTTGCACGCCAAAACCGACGAGCCCAGTTCTGTGAAGTAAAGCGCCTCGTGGTGAGACAACTCGCCCGTGTAGTAAAGATCCGCCTTGGTTCCTCTGAAAACAGAACCTCCCGATCCCGCACAAATGGCCACGGTGCTGATCCCGTGGTCTTTCTCCTGGTTCCGGCCAAGTCCCACCTGGACATGGGTCAAGCCTAGACTCGACTTCACGTCCTCCACCAACCGCGAAAGTGGAACCGGCTCGGCAAAAGTCACGAGCCGGCCCATGCCACAGCCAGGCTCGGTGGCATGGGGCTCGATCACCTCGCGACACTTGACCGTGCCCGATTGGGAAATTCCGTCGGCCAAAAAGTCGTTTACGCCGCCCTTGGCACTGTCCACCGCCGTGTGTGGACTGTACACACTGATGTGGTTTTGCAACAACTTAATCAACGATCTCTGCTGCGGGTCTGCCGAGGTGATCAGCTTTAGCCCTTTGAAGATGAATGGATGATAAGCCACAATCATATTGGCGTTTTGCGCCACGGCCTCGTCCGCCACCGACTGAGTCAAATCAATGGTGAGGAGAATCTTGCATTTGTCGGTTCCGCAGTGTTCTGCGGACGAATCCAAGAGCAATCCGGTATTGTCCCAAGAACTATCAGCCAACTTGACTGGGTAGAGTTTCTGGACTGAAGGTTAGCATAATCTGGCACACAAAAGGGTTATTGGTCACATACTGGCTTTGGTAGCGGCGACAACGGCACGCTTGGAAGTGGGGCTAGGCATTGCAAGAAAAAAAGCAGTGGTAGCGCTAACTTTGTGGAGGTGAGTTGCTCGTGCAATGTACCAAGATCAAAAAAAGAATGCGCAAGCCCGGAATCGAACCAGGGGCCCAACGATGGCAACGTTGGATTTTACCACTAAACCACTTGCGCGGACCTGCCCCCTGCCAGAATTGAACTAGCGACCTTTGCATTACAAGTGCAACGCTCTACCACTAAGCTAAGGAGGCGCGGTTATGGTTTCAGGCAATTTATTTATACAAGACGAATCGGTTTAGGATTGGGTAAGTTCCTTTTCTTGATTGAAACCCAAACTCAACGATTAGGAGGTTTTGACAAGGCCAGATATCATACCCGCTAGAACTGGCAGTGCTGCTGCCTACATCTGGACCACGAAAAGTCTGTAATGATTACGTAACAAAACCAAACATAAAGTAGCTCCAAAAAAAATTAATTCGAAGACTGCAAAACCCCAGCAATTTGCCCAATAAGATCCTTGAACGTCGTTTCAATTGGAATCCAATCGATACTAGTCAAATCTTTTGTTGCTTGATTGTTCACCTGAACACTGGTTTTGGCTGCTGCTGCACTGCTTCCTGGAGTGCCCTTGGGCAAGTTCCCAAAGAGATCAGGGTAGTATTTTCTAGCAATATCCAAAACTAGCTGACCGTCTGAGTATGCGGTGCAAGCAATTAATCTTTTCCCTGTTAGCTTTTCGCTCTCAATTGCGGCAAGATGCAACTTGGCTACATCTCTCACATCTACCGATGGCCCACTATGTGGAACCTTGTCCTTGTTTTCCTTGATTTGGAGTGTTTGCAAGGTAAAGTTCAAAGTAGATCCAAATGAAGCAAGGCCATTATCCAAAAATGCAACAGGACCAAAAACAATAACAGGATTGACAACGGTGAAAGAATATTTGGGCTTCTGCTTCTCAACAAACTCCCAAGCAGCTTGTTCGGCAAATTTCTTGGAACCTGGGTATCCAGAACCAGGAACTGTGATAGCTTCCTGGTGTGTGATACTATTCCAATGCGTTTCGTCAATGTACTTGTCCTTGAAATAATCTCCCATGGCCAAAATGGAGGATGTGAGAATGAACTTCTTGATGTTGCCGTACTTTTGCGCCGAACTCAAAGCATTGACGACTCCCGCAATTGCCGGCTTGATAATCTCATTTTCGGGGTCGGCTGAGCCAAAGTTTGTTGGTGAGGCAGTGTGTACGAAAACAGTAACTTCTGGGTGTTTCTTCAAAACTTCATCAAATGAATCTTCTTTTGTGAGAGACAGAATTATCTCGTACGAAAAGTTAGTACCCAATTGAGATGTAAGCTTTTCTCCCTTCTCGGGAGATCTTACCGAGCCAACGACTTTGTAGCCGGAGCTAATAAGAAGTTTCGCCACATGAGCTCCAATATAACCATTTGCACCTGAGATGAATACCGCAGTCATTTTGCTTTTGCTAAAACAATTGTATTATGACTTTGTTCATGCGGACGTATTTATACTTCTTAGAGAAAATTAGTAAGAAGGGGGAATTGATTGTGCTTTGCTTCTTCCCCTCTATCAATTCTAGTTCAATACTTAACTCACTTATCAAAGATAGACTATTATGTGCAACATGATGTAAACCCCTGTAACACCCGTTTTACTTTTGTTAATTACTGACCGGGCGATACAGAGCCAGGAAAGTAGCTTCAAATTTCAAAAAGTCGGTGACGGTATAGATTCTCGGTTTTCTGCCTTTTACATAAAACCTGCTTGGGCAGTGTAGATTTGCGCTTTTGCTCTCATTTCTTCCGGTAGAAATTTAGTTTCGCACTATGTAGTTGAATGCCCAATTATGCAACAGTTTGAAAACCCCACTCTATCTAAACCACATATATGTAGTTACTAAAGCAATCCTCATTCTTGCATAATAATTTTTTAAGGTGCAATACGAGTGTAGTTCTGGCCCCCGCTCATTTGGTTATCCAATTGATCGGATTTGCACAAACCAATTGAGTGGCGTGTCTAGCCCTTTCAAGGATTACAGAAGAAATAATTAGCCAGCAGTGAGACCAGATTAAATCAAAAAGTTGATGAAATCAGTAGAAATTGGGATACTTTTATAATTCACGTAGACTAATTCTGCGAAAGTTGGAAAAGGCTCGCTTCCAAATGGGTAAAATCCACCAATTCCATTACAGACGAGAGACACGCATTGTGCCGAAAAGTAATAATTGGCGCAAATAATTAGGCTAAGTCTATTATGAAGACCCATTCTTATTCATATAAATGGATGAGGTTAGAACAAGTAACGACAGAGAGAAATGATTAATGCTTGACGCATTGGGCCACTCGAAGCTCCGTGAATAAAGCAGCAAACTGTTTCAACCTCAGCCCAGACTTTCAAAAAAAGGATGCTGGTATTCTAGAAAACCACCAACAAGTAGTCACTGCCGCGAGAAGAAATGAAAGGCCGGACTTGCATCCACAGACATGTGTTACATCCTCGTTCACAAGAATAAAAATCCGGAAGCCAGTGACGACAGCGTTCTGGAACTATTCTACATTATACTCAAAGCTGGAAATTTTGAGAGGACACAAAAATTCAAGATAGGTGAAAATTCGAAAAATTGGAAAATTCGACTTGATTTCCGCTCCAAATTTAAGAATTACTATACTCCGCATCTCAGCTGACCCGGCCCTCACCAGTACTTCGAAGTTGCAAGATTCCATATTTCTCAAACTACCCACCACAAATGGAGCCAGAACCCATGCAGCTGAGACACCTTGCACTTTCAATTTTTGCGTTCGGATTTCCCTATCAAGCGATAAGGCAATATGCATGCACTTCAACAAGGGCCGTGGGGCTAATAATACCTAATGAATACGAAAAAGCGAGACAGAGCCTCGAAACCTCGCTGCATTACCAAAGTGAAACCGTCTTTCATTCCCGAAAACTGCAAATTTCCCACCTTGTAAATGATTTTCCGGTTATCTGTGGTCTTCTGGAATTCTGCCTCACCGGCCGTGAGCGTTTGCCCCACGCATGGAATGCATATGGTAAACTGGATCTCGCAATTACCTACGCAATTTCGGAAAAATCGTTACTCTTCCGAAAATGTCGTCTGCAACAGCAGAAAAGATCGAAACGAGAAGTGATTGCCACCAACGGCAGCCGATGTCACCCATGTTGGAGCCGAAAAATCTCGCACAAAACACGGCAGTAGGCAAGGAGACAAGACAGCTGCGGTGTGCATACAGCACAGGTTATGTGCTCCTCTGGATAGTCCTCCACATCAGTAGGTGAAAAAAGAAACCCAAAACCACTAGAATACTACGGCAACCCAGTTTCGGAACAAGCACTGAGGACCATTTGGAGGGAGTTCAAGCAGCAGATTCCAACGCATCTCACAAAGAAAACAGAAAAAGCCAATTAGTACTGTATTAACTCCCCCACCATCTCTCTCGCGTTCCCCCGCAATATCGCAAACCTACCCATCACATAATCTCCAGCACAAAGAGGATCCGATGGAGTTTGAGCTTGAAGATTTGTCGTCTCCCCTCATGGAGCGCGACTCCGGGCCGGATTTCGACCAGCTTGCGCTTCTCCCGCCCACAGAAAAGTACACGGTGGAGTTTCTAGGCCAAGAAACCTTCATTGACTCCAGCGACTGGCGAACCAGCCGGCTATTGAAGTGGCAGATCTTCACCGCGTTCGCCGTGTACATTTTGTTTGGTTTGGCGGAACAGACCGTGGGCACGCTCATTCCCAAGCTCCAGGACCACTACCACATGGACGATGTACAGACGGCGTACATTTTTCTAGCCTCCACGTTCGGCTACTTTTCCATGGCGCTCATGTCGGAACAGTGCAACCGCACGTTTGGATACAAGGGCGTGTTGATGATGGGCACCATGAGCATGACCGGCGCATACTTGGCGGTGAGTTTTGTTCCGCCGTACGCGGTTTTCATCTTGGCGTACGTTTTCAGCGGAATTGGCTTCGGCAGTCTCGACGCGAGCTTGAATGCGTGGATGGGCAGCTTGGTGGACGCCAACCAGCTTCTCGGCTTACTTCACGGGTGGTATGGGGTTGGGTGCATGATTTCTCCGCCGGTCATCACCCATTTGCTCGAGAAAAAGAAGAATCCGTGGCAGTGGCACACGTACTACTCGGTGTTGATGCTGGTGGCGGTGGTGTGTTTTATATTGCTGGCCGCGACGTTCCGCAACGAGACGGCCGTCAAGTTTCGCTTCGAGGTGCTTCTTAAGCAACGGCGGCGCGAGTTGGAGGAGGCCGTGAACGGGAACGGAGAAAGAGGAGAAGAGCCAAGCGGAGACGCCAGAAGCAAAGACGGAGAAGAGCCAGAAGGAGCCGCGGCCACAAGCGACACCTCCTCCCACGACAGAGGCAAAGACTTCTCCCACGACAGAGACAAAGACCCCTCCAGCACCACCCAGGAGTCGGTCGCCTCCACCAATACGTCCACGCCCGAACCAAAGGCCAGCGAAGACGCCGCGCTGCTCGCGCAATCGCTCCGCAGCCCGCTCGTGTGGTTCTTTTCCGCCATCATGTTCATCTACGTCGGCGGCGAGGTTTCGTTCGGCGCGTGGCTCGTGACGTTTCTCGTGCGCATCAAAACCACCCGCTACCAGCTCGCGTCGTACATGGCCACCACCTTCTGGACCGGTCTCACCACCGGCCGCATGTGCTTGGGCTTTGTCACCGCCCACTACTTCCACAGCGAGATTGCAGCAAACTTGTCGTATATTGCGTTGTCGGCCGTGGGCCACGTGGCGTTTGCAGCGCTTGCGTTGGCCGCCAAGACCCCGGTCCTCTTTGTGGTTGTGTTTCTCACCGGCTTGTTTGTCGGGCCCATTTTCCCCACCACCATTGTGGCCGCCATCCAAGTGTTACCGGTGCGGTTCCACGCCACCGGCGTGGGCTTCATCTGCGCGTTTGGCGGCGGCGGCGGCGCCATGGTGCCGTTTTTGATCGGCTTGGTCGCCGACAAGAGCGAGCTCGGCCTCCGCTTCTACCCGTACATCGTGTTGCTGCTCTATGTGGTCCTTATGGTGGCGTGGCTGCTTCTTTTCGCGCGCCACCGCCACCGCCCGCGCCGCGTGGCTCTCTAGAGCTGCCGGCGGTCTCCTATTTCTCTAGACATTCCTGCAGCGTCTGAATTGCCAGAAGCCTCCACCGGCTCTCTGCCTCTCTGGCTCTGTCCCTCTCCGACTTAGAGCGAGCCGCCCTGCGCCACCCACTCCTCCGGCGTGAATCCCTTTTGTGTGAATGCATGGATGGCTGCAATTTCCTCCTTGAGCGCCCCATTGACCAAACGGTGTCTCATCAACTTGTTTTTTCCTTGAAATACCGGAGACACGATCACAACGGCAAACGCCTGGCCGCAGCCGCCAGACATGTCCTCGACCTGCACAAGAGAGGCGCCGAGTCGGTCTTGGATGATGGTTTTGAGCGATTCGGCGGTGAGCGACATGGGGTAAAAAAGCGGGTAGTAGGTGTGGAGATTATCGCCAACTTTTCGGTGCGCAACCGCTATATGTACTACACTGCATACGTGCACACCCTCCCACCGGCAACGCTGTAGCTTTGGGCATCATCATTAAAATATACATCTCTAGGCACGCTAGGTACGCAGCCGGATCGACATGATCTCGTCAGTTCGGTAATTTTGTTTTGGTAGTTTGGACCGGTGGTTTGGCCGCCTTGACCTTGTTGGTGGCCAGTGAGCCCCAGATGGCGCTCATACGCCTAGGCGTTAGGATTATACACCACCGTATGTCCCTTCTTGATGGAGTTGGGCAGGCGGCCGAAGCCAGAGGACTCCGCATCCACGGCCCTGCTGAAAAACTGCGGGTTCTCCTTAAGTACCTTGGCAGTGATACCGAAAATGTCCTTGGACGACATCGCGTCCGCCTTGGCCAGGAACTGGCACTTTTCAAAGAAGGCCCAGAGGTCGCTGGGAATCACCGCAAGCTCTTCGTGCATCTCGATCAATTGGTTCACAACCTCAATTCCGTAGAAGTGTGATTCGCCCGATTGCGACGCAACGCCGTCCTGCGCAGACGACTTGGGCAAGAGGATGTTGGGGGCAATAACGGTGGCCAAGTTGTGGACGTCCATCTTGGATCCCGTCTCCTCATCAATCTCGGCAAATGAAGCCACCCAGTTGAAGAAATAAAGGAGCACTTCCAACAAGCTGCGGTGACTACGGGGAAGCATACAGCAAGCTAATTGCAAAATCCGCTTGCCGATGGCAGGGTCTTTCTCACGGCGCGAGGAAATCCACAAATCGTAAAGCTCGAATGTCAAGAGCGGATTGGTCAATTCTCTCAACCACTTCTTCATAAGCGCAGCAAGCTGCACCGCGGAATACTTGCCAAAGTCCGGCGACTTCAATGGGCTCTTGTTGATCTGCTCCGTGAGCTCACGCAAGTTCTTGATATTTCCGTTCAACCGGAAAATACCCTCCACTGACATATCTTTTTGTCGAAGAGCTTTGATGATGTCATCCACAAGGATTGGAATGCGCAATTGCGCTGGTCCCACTCCCAAATCAGAGTCAACACCGTATTTCTTGTTTACCTCCTTGAGATCAGACCCAAAAACATTAATGTGCTTCGTTTTATCGCCTCCAAATTTGAATTTATCCCAGAACGTTCCTGCCTTCTTCGTCGCAACTGAAGTGGCCAACTCATCTTTCGAGAATTCGCTCTTCATCTCCAGCAATGCTTCGACTGCGATATGGCGCAAAATGAAATGATCGCGCTTGGTTAACTCCGAGTAATACTTGGAGTAGGACGACACATAATTAATATTAGGCATGCCAGACTTATCCTTGTGCATATCATCATTTGCAACTGACACAGTTCGCACAGGCTGGTCTTTCTTTGCGTATAATGAGTTATGGTGCTTGAAAGCATTAGGCCGTTGTTCTCTAGCTTGCTCAGCAGCAACAATTCTGGGAATATCATCCAAGGTAAGAGCCTTCTCATTCTTCAACAAATCGTATGTTCTGTCCAAATTAATCACCAGGGTGTTCTCAGGTGGATCGTCCCTAATCTTCAAGCTGTTAGACGAGAAATCGAATTGGTCTGAATCGGCTTCCGGCACGAATGACAATGTCGAAACAGTGCTTGCCTTTCGTTGAGAAAGTTCGCCTTCTTCTGCCATATTTGATTCTCTTGCAATTGTTGCTTCAGGTGCCTCCAAAATGACGGACTTTCTCGCGTTTTTCTTGATAGAATTAGAAAGTTTTTGACTCTCTCTTTTCGCTCTTAACGAGGTGATATCACTCAAGGTCCGAGAATAGTCTGTCTCTGTATCAGATGCGGTAGGCTCTTCTTCAATGTTGGTCATTCTGGTCGAAGTGGTCAGCTCAGTATGAGCGAGAGAAACGTCATTCTTTTTGATCGCGAACTTAGATCTAAAGATTGCAATCCGTAACAAGTATGCCAACTGCGATAAATCAGATACCTTGACAAATCCTGAGACGTAGCCACTTCCATCGCCAAGACCCTTACGGGCGCAATCAGTGCAAATGGCCTTGTTATCCTGACCCCAAAGGAAAGACTCAATCTTGAAATCTTGTGAAGCCTTCCTATGGCAATTTGAACATTCAAAGCATTTAAGATGCCACCTCAGGCTTTTATAGGCGACACATGCCTTTTCAATGCTCTTCAGACACGCGACACAAGAATCAGTAGCATTATAAGGGACAACCAAGCGAGAACTGATCGAAATACGAGATTCTCCTTGCAATTTATCTGTAATATCCACTTCTTCGTATCGCTTTATAAGACGAAGAAAGCCTTCAAGAGCTTTTGAGTCGGAACGTAGCTTGTTCAACCTTAATGCATTATTGAGACCAATTCTGATCATTAGCTTCAAGTAGTGAGCGGTTCCTGTAACCACTGAAAGAAGGTCCGCCGAAGTATTCTTAGCAGACAGAGACGCGCTTGATTTTCTCAAGATTGCCAAGTAACTCATCAATTTCCCTGAAATATTGCGAGGTTCCTTACGGAGGGTTTGAAATTTATCAAACGCATCAATGGAGTAAATTTCTTCCGCAACAGGGTTACTCTGTACAGAGGACTTATCTGGCAGGTACATCAAGCACATACCCTGAACAAAGTCTAGCGCATTGAACAAAATCTCCACAAAAACCACAAGTCTTCCTGTCATTGCCAAACCATCATTGCGTTTACCAGTACAAGCACATAGTAACATTTCAGAGATACAAGAGGCAGCGATTTCCTCGAATCCAGACAAAATCATCCAGCACTTCATCACAGCGTTTTCGATTTGTTGCTCAATCATTAATAAGTCTTTTGGCTCAATTTCGTCGATGTTGGAGGTATTGTAAGCTATTCCGAGCTTTTCAGGTAGACCCACACAATCTGCAGTGACAGAGACGTTCCAAAACTTGAAGACCATATAACATTCAGGGTGCCATTGCTGATTGCGGCCACCTTTGAAGAGCTCCACAAATTGCTTGACAATGGAGGACTGGCAGCCCTCACACTTTGTAGCGAATAGCTTTGAGTAATGGAAATGACAGTAGATGTTGTTCTCGTGTTCATAGTAACTCTCGTCCGACTCAAACACCTTGCCACATGCAGAGCACTTGAAATGGTCCAAGTGGAACTTGTTGCCCAAGGCAGTGATATATGGTCCTCTCAACGCACTGTCACATGCCGCACATATGAGGTCCAACTGCTTGAAGTAGTCGTACTCACAGAGAGGAACCTGTACTGTGTTACCGTTACGGTCAGTCACGTCATGAGGGAAGAACTTGGATGAGCACTGGTTACCACATTTGAAGCAAGTGAAGCATTCAATGTGATAGGCACTGTTCAAAGCACGAACGAACTGGCCGCTGATCACCTGGCCACATGTTTTACAGTTCTTTCTTCTTTTGGTAGCAGCGCGCTGGAGAGACTTTTTGTCTTGTGTTGGAGTGAGCAGAGGATCGGGGAGCAGCCTCGAGGCCTTTGGAGTTTGCTGGGTTTGCGGCTGAGCCGACTGGCTCTGCGGAACAAACTGAGAGGGCGGATTTCCCAGGCGCGGCGTTTGCTGCACAGGAGACCCAAAAGGCGACATTGTCTGCAACTGGCGAGAGCGAGACCCAGGCGGCTGGTTCTGCGTCGAGGGCGTCTTGGGCGATGCCAAAAAGCGCGACATCAGCTTTGAGTCCGGCGTTTTGGGCGGGTGGCCTATAGGCTGCTGGTTTCGGGACAGCTGTGGTAGATTTGGAGGAGCGTTAGATGGCCGCGGCGAGTTCTGGAGCTGCTGGGTCTGCGGCAGTTGCTGATTTGGAAACGGCAGACCTTGGTATTGAGACAGGTTCTGGTATTGAGACAGACCCTGGAATTGAGACAGGCTCTGGTATTGAGACAGGCTCTGGAATTGAGACAGACTTGGAGGCTGCTGGTTTTGAGTCTGGGGAGTCTGAAACTGCTGGGTTTGGAACTGCTGGTTCTGGAGCTGCTGGTTCTGGAGCTGTGGATTACGCGGCCGAGCCAGGCTGTGAAACTGCGGCTGCAGCGGCGTGCCAGGCTTACTCTTGGTGACAAACGGGTTGGCAATGTCGCGGGGAGTGTCGCGGGGAGTGTCGCGGGTAGTGTCGCGGGGAGTGTTGCGGTCGTTGCGCTCGATGATAAATGGCCGCTCCTGATCCGGATTGGCCAGGGGCTGGAGCATGTCGGGAAGGTCGCGGGGCACGGGCGAGACCGCTATGGAATGGCGGTTCAGCACCGGGTCCGCGGCCTTGAACGACGGCGAGTCTGGATTCAGAGGAAGCGGCGGAATCAACGAGGTCCAGTTTGTGTCCAGGTGTTTACGGCGGTGAAGGAAGTCGTGGCTGTGGCTGCGGATGTGCGCCGACGACGGGTGCTGGGAATCGGGCGACAGGAGGTCCAGCAGGCGGAACGGCGACGCGGATATGTTTTTGAAAAATCGTTTTGGGCTGGACACCTCGTGGCGGCGGTCGGACATGGCTGCAAAGAAATCAGGGGAAAGCGGGAAAAGGAGGGAAAGCGGTCGGAGACACGGCGGGGAACAACGAAACCGGACGGGTGTGGGGAGAAATGAGTGACTGGGGTTGGATGCCTGAAGCTAAGAAGTAGATGCCGGTAGGAGAAAGTGCGGATTAGCGAGCAATCATCAATGGATCTGGGCAACACGGAGCGAGCTCGTGGAATCGGCACTACTAGGACACAGTGGGAGAAGGCGGGGCTGGCAAGAACAAAAACGGCGGATCAAAACACTGCAGGTTGGGCGGGGGTGGAGATGGCGGAAAACAAGCGGGGCCGCGCAATCAAAGGACAAAAGGCGACAAAACTGGGCACGGGCGAGCTGGGGCGGAGTTTTTGTTTCCCCAGAAGTTGGTGCAAGCAGAGACTATTAGGAGGAGGAAAGTGTTCTCGCTTGTTGAGTAAAATTGTTTACAAAGATCCGCGCAGATGCAGTTTGACCTGCGTGTGCGGCCGGAGGAGATAAAAATAAGACAGGACCCTGACCGGAATTCCACGGTCGCTCGGGGCGGATGCGAGGACCGAGAGAGACTCGGGCGGGCGGTGAGGGGGTTCTGCGGTCCACAGTTTGGCGTGGTTTCGTGTGTTTAGGCGTGGGGGCAAGGGTGCTCGCTGGGGCTTACATAGGCCATTGTTCGCAGTAGGCAATAACGGTGACGTTGTACCAATTTGGTGCCGAGTGGCTTTGCACGGCTAAAGACCGCAACCGCAGCGCAAGCAGAGCACACTTGGGTGAGGACCAAAAGAGCAAAATCGTATAGCACCTGTTGTGGGGACTCGGAGCCGGACCGTGGTTTGGCCACGATGAAATGCGACATTGGTGACTGGCGTGGCAATAGTTGGCCCTTCTTGCCCAAAGAGGAAGGCTCCGTTGCCTTCAGTGGGCGCTGCTTGCACACATGTCCTGGCTTTGTGTCTTTCTTTGTAGAAGCTACAACCACTTGTGGCTCGGTTATTTCCTCTTCTACGACATTTCCTTCTACTAACAAAGCATCGTCGCATGAGCTTTCATGCGATAACGGCGTGCGCCTTTCGCTTCGTTTCTTTTTCCATTGTTGTAGTTAGACCAATCTTATTTTCTTAGGTTTTTTTTTAGGCTTTCCGGCCCACGCTCAAAACATCCAATTGTACTGGCGCCATTATGGTATTAGCCCCGGGCGCCGCACCCGTGCCTCCGCGGATCACTTAGCGTTTGCGGCGGTTCGCACCCGCATTTTTCCGCCCGGAGCTTCACCTCCGCCCACAATCGCCCATCGCCCTGCGTGCGTGCAGGACAACAGAAAAAGGAATCTAGCCATCGCCCTAGGGTGATTTTCGTCTCGTGAGCACAAACAGCACACAGCGAACACAGGGAAGAGCGGCAACAGCGGGCAACTTCCTTTGCAGATTTCGGGTTTCGCCTTCTTGTTCCGACCCGGCGCCCTTTTCCCCCGCTCTTCTGTCGTTTTTGCCCATGGAAACGGCTGAAGATAACAGACTGCACACAGCACACGTTTCTCCATAAACGAATAGTGTGAATCATCCCACGTCGCTTAATTCCCAGTCCAGCAACTGTAGGTCGGAAAACGGCGGCGTGCATTGGTTTCGACAGGAGACTCATAGTCGCGTGTCGGAAAGACTCGGGATGTCAGAAGACTCACCCACCAGTATAAAACCGGCGGATGCGCCGTTTGTAGACCCACTCTACCATTCTATAATATGCTTGCTTCTCCCTTAATGTCCACTTTGACTCCACAAACCTCCAAGATCCTATTGTCTGTCGCTTTGTACATGGGCGCCAGTTTGCTGGTTGCGTCTTTGGCAGAGAAGAAAAACTTTGCTCACTTGTTCAAGCAACTTGGCCAATAGAGGTTTCTATGGTGCGCACCGCGTGTGCTATCATTCAATTACAACGATGTTCCATTCGTTATTTAGGGTACGGTTTAATATACAGATAAAGATTTCCTGATTGTAGAGCGGCATGGGTTTTCTGCTCCCATTGAATCTAATTTCCCATCTTGTGGGCTTCCGTGTTTAGGGCGCGGCTCATCGCTACAACGCTATCCCCGTCGCCTTCCTGTAGACACCTGTTCGTGTATTGTTACTCATGCAAATGCTGCACCTCGCGCAAGCCCTGGCCGGGGACGTGTCTGAAATGTCTTCTCTGGTCTCCGTAGAGAATCCTGCGGCTGTGTCGCCACACCTGGAGCAAAATGTCCTTCCGCGGAAGGAAATTGGGAAACACCACCTTGATGCCGTTACCCTCGGCGCTGCCCTGGCCCTGGGCCTTGGTCAACACGCACATGTAGAACACCACCTGGCCGTACCCGTGGAATCCTTCGTGGATGACGATGTCGATGATCTCCGAGAGAGGAATGAACTCCTTGTTGTTGCGGTGGTTCAAGAACCGCCACTTGGATTTGCTGCTGATCTGCACCCCCAAATGCTTCATGACGATGATGGTGTCGGCCGTTTCCTGCAAGCACAAGAGCACCACCACCACCACGCTTATCAAAAGCGCGGCGATGGCGTCGGTGTGGTGGGCGTACCCTCCGCGGAAAAACCAGAGAGCATTGCGGTGAAAGTCCGAATTGAGAAACAGCCACAGGACCGTGCGTGCCACTTGGGCATACGATATGAGCGTGGCCAAGAGGTATGCCACCAGCACCGAGATTATCGGCACCCGCACGTATTTGGAGAAGAGCAGCGGCTTGTTTTTGACGGTGAAGGTGACCAAGTTGTCGGCATCGTCGGGTAGGATCTCGAGGGAAAACTGTTTCGGCGACGACATGCCGATAAAAGGGAATGAAAGACGAAAAGTCAAAGAAGCGTGGAGCGGAAGATTCGCCGGTCAACGTTATGACATGTGGTGATGGCGTGCTGCGCGAAGATTAGGTTCTGAGTCAACAGGGTGGGTGCAGGACATCAATAGACCGCAACCCATTCCGGAGGCCCAGGTTCAGCCTGGGAATAGGAGTCGCCGAATGTTTGGGCCAGAGTGGCCAACAAATTCAGGATTTTGCGGGTAGTGCTGCGACTGATGTGTGCTCTAAAGATTCGTCACATTAATCTAGAAGCGTAGCCTTTCCATTGGAAACTGTCCGTAGTCTGCTCCCAAACTGTCCGTAGTCTGCTCCCAAACTGTCCGTAGTCTGCTCCAAAACTGTCCGTAGCCAGTTCCCATAAGAAACTGTCCCGTAGTCTCTCCTGTTTACATCCTTTCAAGTATGACCTTTCCGTTCAGATCCCCACCAGTCGATCGCGCCCAGTAGACCCGTACAGCACCTTCTAGCGAAATCTCAAGAACCCAGCACAGAACCCAAGCCAACATCACTAAATGTGCGGCCTCTCTCCACCAGTAGCCGGCTCGTAGCACTCTCACGCACCACGCTCCATCTCCTCGCGCGACTTCTTCACATCCTCGATCGAACCCACCACCGTCTCGTTCTTGCGGAACTCGCGCTGGCGCTCGGTTCTGGTCATGGGCTTGGCACCGGTTCTGATCTCGATCTCTCTCTTGCGGCTCGCCTCGAGATCCTCCTTGATGGCGCGCTCTCTCTCCAACGTGATCTCCTCCAAGTGGCGCTCGTGGTCCTTCTTGAGCTCTTGCATCTCGCGCTCGTGGTCCTCCACGTTCTTGAGGTTGACGGTGGACGCGGCCAGCTGGAACTCCGCGAGGTCTGCCGGCAATTTGCGCCGCAACGCCAACTCGACGAGCTCCGGGTTCTTCTTCTCTTCGAGAATGAACTTGCGCTTGATCTGGCGGCGCGTGCGGTACGGGAACAACTGCGCAATGAAGGTGAAGTCGGTGCCCCACGTGCTCAACGCCCGGTAGAGCTGCACCATCTCGTCGTCGGTCCAGGCGTCGGTGTGGGCGGACTTGGTGTAGGAGTTGCTGGTGATGGGGTTTTCGAACGGGTTTTCGAGCGTGACGCTGCGGTTCTGCGTGAGCGACGCCGGGCGCTGGCCGCCGACGATCATCGACTCCAGCCGCACCAGGATCTTGTTGTCGATGATCTCCACCTGCACGCCGGAGGCGTGGGTGTCGTCGGGCGCGTCAAAGTCAAAGCCCTTGCGCTTGTCGTCGTCCAGCTCCACCTCGTGGTCGCCGTCGAGCAACACCTTGCGGTACGCGTCGTCGTAGGCAATGCGCTGGGCCTTGGCCAACTCGCGCGCGGCGCGCCGGAGCCGGCGCTTGTGGGCGATTTTCTCCTTGGCCTCCATGGCCATCTTGTAGTTTTCGCTGACGGCGCCGATGGGCAAGAGCGGCTTGCACAAGTCGCTCATGCGGAGCTGGTCCGGCTGGAACCGCACGTGCGCGTAGTACTGGTGGTCGTCGGCGGTGATCTTGTGCGGGATCTGCGCCACCTCGGTGATCTCGGTCACGAGGCCCGCGGGCGCCACCGGGAGGTGCGCGTGGCCCTCGACGTCGGGCGACGCGCGGAACTTGCGGAGCTTGCGCGTCACCGGGTCGAGGCCCACCACCACCGGCGAGC
>JAKUAN010000071.1:0-11596 GCA_030674715.1 Clavispora phyllophila
GCGGCTATTGCCGACGAGCCGGTCAAGGCCGCGTTGGTGTTGCACGTTTTGGTGGCGCAGAAGTTGAAGAAGCCGTTGGAGTCCATCCCCATGACCAAGGCCATCAAGGACTTGGTCAACGGTAAGTCCACGGTGCAGAACGAGATTTTGGGAGACTTGGGCAAGGAGTTTGGCTCCACCCCAGACAAGCCCGAGGACACTCCGTTGGAGGAGTTGGCAGAGCAGTTCCAGGACAGCTTCAACGGCCAGTTGGGCAAAACATCCGCATCGTTGGTGGGCCGGTTGATGGCGTCCAAAATGCCCGGCGGTTTTTCCATCACCGTCGCCAGAAAGTACTTGGAGTCCAGATTCGGCTTGGGTCCCGGCAGACAGGACTCGGTGTTGTTGACCGCGTTGGTCAACGAGCCGGCCGGCAGATTGGGCTCCGACGCCGAGGCCAAGGAGTTCTTGGACACCGTGGCCCAGAAATACGCCACCTCCGCCGGAATCTCCTTGGCGTCTGCCTCTGCTTCCAGCGGAGGCGCCGCCGCCGGCGGTGCGGTCGTGGACAGCGCCGCATTGGACGCGTTGACCGCCGAGAGCAAGACCTTGGCCAAACAGCAGTTGGAGGTGTTGGCCAGATACTTGCAGGTGGACTTGAACAAGGGCGCCAAGTCGTTCATCAAGGAAAAGGAGGCCACCGCGGTGTTGCAGAAGGAGCTCGACTTGTGGGAGGCGGAGCACGGCGAGTTCTACGCGCTGGGCATCAAGCCAATCTTCTCGCAGTTGAAGGCCAGAACTTACGACTCCTACTGGAACTGGGCCCGTCAAGACGTGTTGTCGATGTACTTTGACATCATTTTCGGCAAGTTGACGTCCGTGGACCGTGAGACCATCAACCAATGTATCCAGATCATGAACAGAGCCTCGCCCACCTTGGTCAAGTTCATGCAATACCACATCGACCACACCCCAGAATACAAGGGCGAGACCTACCAATTGGCCAGAAGATTGGGCCAGCAGTTGATTGACAACTGTAAGCAGGTGATGGACGTTGACCCTGTGTACAAGGACGTGTCCAGAATCACCGGCCCTAAGACCACCGTGGACGCCAAGGGTAACATCGTCTACGAGGAGGCCAACAAGGACTCTGTGCGGAAGTTCGAGCAGTACGTGTACGAAATGGCCCAAGGTGGCCCCATGACCAAGCTCGCGCAACCTACCATCCAGGAGGACTTGTCCAGAGTGTACCAAGCTATCTCCAAGCAGGCTTCCGTGTCCAAGAACACCAAGGTTGAGCTCGACAAGTTGTACTCCGAGTTGGTGGAGTTCTTGCAAACCAACAAGGACATCGAGACCGCCCAGGCCACCAAGACCGCGTTGCAAAACTCCGGCTCTTCCACTCCTACCGAGGAGGAGGAATCCACCACTCCTTCTTCCGACGACGAGATTGCGTCTTTGCCAGACAAGACCTCGATCTTGCAACCTGTTTCTTCCACCATTCCACCGCAAACCCTCCCATTCTTGCACATCCAAACCAAGACCAAGTCGGGCTGGGAGTACGACCACAAGTTGTCCTCCATGTATTTGGACGGCTTGGAGAGCGGTGCTGTTAACGGTTTGACCTTCAAGGACAAGCGCGTTTTGGTCACCGGTGCGGGTGCGGGTTCCATTGGTGCCGAGATCTTGCAAGGCTTGATTGCTGGAGGTGCCAAGGTCATTGTCACCACCTCTCGTTTCTCCAAGAAGGTCACCGAGTACTACCAGGCCATGTACTCCAGATACGGTGCCACCGGCTCCACTTTGATTGTTGTGCCATTCAACCAAGGTTCCAAGCAAGATGTGGAGGCTTTGATCGACTACATCTACGACACCAAGGACGGTTTGGGCTGGGACTTGGATGCCATCATTCCGTTCGCTGCCATTCCTGAAAACGGTAACGGCTTGGACAACATCGACTCTAAGTCCGAGTTGGCGCACAGAATCATGTTGACCAACTTGTTGAGAATGTTGGGTGCGGTCAAGGCCAAGAAGACCACCGACACCAGACCAGCGCAAGTCATCTTGCCTCTTTCTCCTAACCACGGTACTTTCGGTTTCGACGGTTTGTACTCCGAGTCCAAGATCTCCTTGGAAACCTTGTTCAACAGATGGTACTCTGAGGACTGGGGCACCAAGTTGACTGTCTGTGGTGCCATTATTGGTTGGACCAGAGGTACCGGTTTGATGAGTGCTAACAACATCATTGCCGAGGGTATTGAAAAGGTTGGTGTCAGAACCTTCTCTCAAAAGGAAATGGCGTTCAACATCTTGGGTTTGTTGACTCCTGAGATTGTCAACTTGTGTCAAGAGCAACCTGTCATGGCTGACTTGAACGGTGGCTTGCAATTCATTGAGAACTTGAAGGATTTCACCTCTAAGTTGAGAACCGACTTGATTGAGAACGCGGACGTCAGAAGAGCCGTGTCTATCGAGAACTCTATCGAGCAAAAGGTTGTTCACGGTGACAATGTTGACGCTAACTACAACAAGGTTAGCGTCCAACCAAGAGCCAACTTGACTTTCTCCTTCCCAGGCATGAAGTCCTACGAGGAGGTCAAGAAGATTTCTCCAGACTTGGAGGACATGTTGGACTTGGAGTCCGTTATTGTTGTGACTGGTTTCTCTGAAGTCGGTCCATGGGGTAACGCCAGAACCAGATGGGAGATGGAAGCCAACGGTGAATTCTCCTTGGAAGGTTGCATTGAGATGGCCTGGATCATGGGTTTGATCAAGTACCACAACGGTAACTTGAAGGGTAAGCCTTACTCCGGTTGGGTTGATGCCAAGACTCAACAGCCTGTTGAGGACAAGGACATCAAGGCTAAGTACGAGGAGGAAATCTTGGAGCACTCTGGTATCCGTCTTATCGAGCCAGAATTGTTCGATGGCTACGACCCAAAGAAGAAGCAAATGATCCAAGAAGTTGTTATTCAACACGACTTGGAGCCATTTGAGGCTTCCAAGGAGACCGCTGAACAATACAAGCACCAACACGGCGACAAGTGTGAAACCTTCGAGATTGAAGAGTCTGGTGAGTATACCGTCAGAATCTTGAAGGGTGCTACCTTGTTTGTGCCAAAGGCCTTGAGATTTGACAGATTGGTTGCTGGTCAAATTCCTACCGGTTGGGATGCCAAGATTTACGGTATTCCTGAGGACACCATCTCCCAAGTTGACCCTATCACCTTGTACGTTTTGGTTTCCACCGTTGAGGCTTTGTTGGCTGCCGGTATCACCGACCCATACGAGTTCTACAAGTACGTGCACGTTTCCGAAGTCGGTAACTGTTCCGGTTCCGGTATGGGTGGTGTGTCTGCCTTGAGAGGTATGTTCAAGGACAGATACTCGGACAAGCCTGTGCAAAACGACATTTTGCAAGAGTCTTTCATCAACACCATGTCCGCTTGGGTTAACATGTTGTTGTTATCCTCGTCTGGTCCTATCAAGACCCCAGTTGGTGCCTGTGCTACTGCTGTTGAGTCTGTTGACACTGGTATCGAGACCATCTTGTCTGGTAAGGCCAAGGTTTGTATCGTTGGTGGTTACGATGACTTCCAAGAGGAAGGTTCTTACGAGTTCGCCAACATGAACGCCACCTCCAATGCCATTGATGAATTTGCTCACGGCAGAACCCCATCTGAGATGTCCAGACCTACCACCACCACCAGAAACGGTTTCATGGAGGCTCAAGGTTCCGGTATCCAAGTTATTATGACTGCTGACTTGGCCATCAAGATGGGTGTTCCAATCTACGCTGTTTTGGCCATGACTGCCACTGCTACTGACAAGATTGGTAGATCCGTTCCAGCTCCTGGTAAGGGTATTTTGACCACTGCCCGTGAGCACCACGGAGACTTGAAGTACCCATCTGCCATGTTGAACGTCAAGTACAGAAAGAGACAATTGAAGAACAGATTGGACCAAATCGGTGCTTGGGAAGCTTCTGAGATCGAGTACTTGTCGGAGGAGGCTGAATTGGCCAAGGAAGAGTATGGTGCCGATTTCTCTCAAGCCGACTTCTTGCGTGAGAGAACCGAGGAAATCCACCGTGAGGCCAAGAGACAGTCTGGCGATGCCAAGAAGCAATGGGGTAACTTCTTCTTCAAGAGCGACCCAAGAATTGCTCCATTGAGAGGTTCTTTGGCCGCTTTCGGTTTGACCATTGATGACTTGGGTGTTGCTTCTTTCCACGGTACTTCCACCAAGGCTAACGACAAGAACGAGTCTGCTACCATCAACTCTATGATGAAGCACTTGGGTAGAACCGAAGGTAACCCAGTTTTCGGTGTTTTCCAGAAATACTTGACTGGTCACCCTAAGGGTGCTGCCGGTGCTTGGATGTTGAACGGTGCTATCCAAATCTTGAACACCGGTATCGTTCCAGGTAACAGAAACGCGGACAATGTCGACAAGATCATGGAGGACTTCGAGTACGTGTTGTACCCATCTAGATCCATCCAAACCGATGGTATCAAGGCGGTGTCTGTCACTTCTTTCGGTTTCGGTCAAAAGGGTGCGCAAGCCGTTGTTGTCCACCCCGACTACTTGTACGCCGTGTTGGACAAGAGCACCTACGAGGACTATGCCTCTAGAGTGAGCTCCAGAAACAAGAAGGCGTACAGATACATGCACAACGCCATCACCCGTAACACCATGTTTGTTGCCAAGGATAAGGCGCCATACGCCGATGAATTGGAGCAACCAGTTTACTTGGATCCATTGGCCCGTGTCGAGGACAGCAAGACCGGACTTGTGTTCAGCAAGAAGGGTGTGCAGTCCGGCAAGAACTACGTTTCTTCTGCTGCCGACGCCACTTCTAAGGCTTTGAGCACCTTGAACAAGGGCTCCAAGGGTGTTGGTGTGGACGTTGAGTTGCTCTCTGCTTTGAACTTGGACAACGAGACCTTTGTGGAGAGAAACTTCACTGCTGCTGAAGTTGCGTACGCTTCCAAGTCTGCTTTCCCACAGGCGTCTTTCACTGGTACTTGGTCTGCCAAGGAAGCTGTGTTCAAGGCTTTGGGCGTCAAGTCCCAAGGTGCGGGTGCCTCTTTGATCGACATTGAGATTGTCCGTGACAGCAACGGAGCTCCCCAGGTTGTGTTGAACGGTGCTGCCAAGGAGGCTGCTGCCAAGGCTGGTGTCAAGAGTGTCAGCGTTTCTATTTCGCACGACGACTTCCAAGCCACCGCTGTTGCTTTGAGTGAATTTTGATTAATTAGATGAATTGTTTAGTAATTGATTAAGTTTGAATTGGGCAGATGAAGGGAGAAGGTACGAAGAAACGCGAGGAGTAGAGTTCGAGAGAACGATTAGGGTGATTGAGATGCTAATGCGCTGTGTTATAGGAACTCTGTTACGAGTACTTTGACATGGAGAAATTTGGTGAGTTATAGAAAAATCGAGTAGTATATTCATCTAGCATACTAATAAAGTATTACTGTAGTATTACTGTTGTATTACTGTTGTATTACTATAATATTAGTAGGTAGTGCTAGTCGGTACCGTCTATACAGTGTCAGCACTAGCGACTACAGTGGTGAGCATCAGAATACCAGTAGCGAGTACTAGTAAGTATACTAGTGCACACATTATTCTAGAGCAGGTGCAAACGGTAAATTTCATCGAACAGACAGAATGCACAACAAAAGATACAAACCAACACAAGACTCGCGTCGGCCGGTAATGCTGACAATGTGAACAATAGCTAGTAGGTTATGTAAGCGTCGCATTTTGGCCGAACCGGGCCCTGGGCATATAGAAGCCGAGAAGCAAAACAAAACGGAAAAAGCTAAAATGCAAAAACTTCCAGATCCTCCAGCAGCAGCACAGCCAACGCAAATGGCGGATCCGCCGCCTCAAAAACCCCAAGCTAAACCACAAACACACCACAGGTAGCGGAGGCTATGTTCCGGCTGTCTGCAGTCCGCACCACTATCGCGAAGTGGTGGAGCACCGAATACAATCACCACTAAAACCCAAGTGACACCCACCCTAGTCAATTCATCACCCGTGCGCGTGTTGAAAGTTACAGAATGAGTCACGACCCCGGCAGTGTGACGCCGAGTGCAAAACCCCGGGATCTGGCCCAAATGCCAGCAGGCGTGGCCGAAACGGAAGAAAACGGAAAAGTGGAGGCGGCAGAGGCCCACGGCGAGAGTGGAGAGGCGGAGACGGCAGCCGAGGCGGACGAGCGGGCCGAAAATGAGCAGAAAGAGAGCGGCGAACGGCTGGAGCCAGCGCCGGAAACGGGTTCTGAAGAGCCAGAGACAGAAGCCGACTTGAAAGAAGAGAGTTTGCCGGAAGACGGGCTGGGCGCGGGGGAGACAGCGACTGGAGGGGAGGCTGGAGAGGAGACTGGAGCAGATGGAGCTGCCCAGACTGAAACAGAGGGAGCTGCCCAGACTGAAACAGAGGGAGCGACCCAGACTGAAACAGACGAGGGAGCTGAAGCCGAGGGAGCTGGAGCTGAAGCCGAGGGAGCTGAAGCTGAGAGAGCCGAGGCTGCGCCTGAATCTTCTGATGCTGCAAATTCCGTTTCTGTGGTTCCCGAGGCAGTCACGGAGACGGCCGAGGCGCCGCAACTAGCTATAACAGAACCAGCCGAAACCCCAGTGGAGGCCCCAGTGGAGGCCCCAGCGGAAGCCGCAGCCGAAGCAAAAGCACAGGCACAAGCACCGCTCCCCCCCCTCGCCAAGGTGGAAAACCACCAGATCTTCCAGAAATCGTTCGAGCACATTGCCGCGTGCAAAGAAACCAGCAAAAACGAGGCGCTCAAGTCCGCCACGCAGCGGGCCATCGACCTGCTCAACAACTCCGCGTCGCGCGACCCCCACGTGCTCTTTGACGCGTTGAAGGTGGCGTGCGAGACCGGCAGCGCCAGCCTCAAGTCGCAGGCGGTGGATCTCTTTGCCAAGCTCTTTGACTACGCGGTGTTCGACGACGAGCACGACCGCGTGCGGTTGACGGACGCGGCGGTGGACGTGATTGCCGCGTGCTTCGAGGGCGAGGGCACCGACCCCGAGGTGGAGATGCAAGTGGTGCGGGCGCTCATGCACAGCATCTTGCTCATGCCCACGCACGGCGCGGCGCTCCTCAAGGCGGTGCGCCAGATCTACAACGTGTTCATCTTCTCGTTGTCGCCGCGCAACCAGCTGGTGGCGCAGGGCACGTTGACCCAGGTGATTGGGCTGATTTTCGGCCGTGTGGCTGCGGACGCCAAGAGCGTCAGCGCGCGCGACGGCGAGCGCGACGTGGAGAGCGAGCGCGAGGCCGAGCCCGAGACCGAGGGCGACCGCGACGCGGAGACCGAGCTCGACTCCGGGGACAGCGAGAGCACCGCGGCGCTTGCCAACGGCACCGCCGCCACGCTCGAGCGCATGGGCAACGACTCGGCCGACCTCGACCGCGTGGCCGAGGCGTCGCGCGCGCTGGAAAGCGACGCCGACCTCGCGGTCAAGGACGCGTTCCTCATCTTCCGGGCCATGTGCAAGCTCTCGGTCAAGGACCTCGACACCGAGAACGTGGACATGCGGGCGCACCTGGTGCGGTCCAAGTTGCTCTCGTTGCACATCATCCACACCATCCTCAAGAACAACATCGACATCTTCTTGAGCAAGGACGTGGTGCTCCTCTCGTCCAACTCCGACGCGCGCACCTGCTTGATCGACACGGTGCGGCTGTACTTGTGCCAGGCCCTCATCCGCAACGCCGCGTCCGCGCTCGCGCCCGTGTTCGAGTTGTCGTTGGAGATCTTCTGGCTCTTGGTGTCCAACCTCCGCGCCGAGTTCAAGATGGAGATCCCCGTGTTCTGGGAGCAAATCTACTTCCCGGTGGCGGAGATGAAGACCTCCACCGCCCACCAGAAACGCTACCTCCTCCTGGTGATCGAGCGCTTGTGCAACGACTCGCGCTGCATCATCGAGTTCTACTTGAACTACGACTGCGACCCGGCCCAGCCCAACGTGTGCGAGAAGATCATCGACTACTTGACCCGCTTGGCGTTGGCCCGCGTGGAGGTGCTGGTGTCGCAGAAGGCGGCCTACCGCGACAACAGCCGCACTGGCATCTCTCTCTACGACATCAGCAAGATCACAAACCTCACCTCGTCCACCATGGCGTCGCGCCCGCCCGAGCCCGAGATCTACGCCAGCTTCCCGTTGGAGTACGCCATGAAAATGACCTCGCTCAGCTGCCTGGTTGCGTTTTTGCGCTCGCTCTACCTGTGGGCCCAGAAGGGCATGTCGCGCGCCACCAACGGCTCTGCCAACGGCGCCACCCCCTTGGCCAAGTCCTTGGCGCCCGACTCCGCGTCCCCCAGCCAGCCCACTTCGCGCAACGCGTCGTTTGTGGGCCAGAACCTGTCGGACGTGCCCGAGTCCGACGACCCGGACCAGTTCGACAACCAGAAACAGCGCAAGAAGGCGTACTTGGAGGGCGTGCGTCAGTTCAACGTCAAACCCAAGAAGGGCATTGCCTACTTCCTTGACCACGGCTTCATCGCTTCCGACACGCCCCACGACATTGCGCTCTTTTTGCTTCAATCCGACACCTTGGACAAGGCGGCCATCGGCGAGTACTTGGGCGAGGGCCACGATCGCAACGTGGCCATCATGCACGAGTTTGTGGACCAGATGAACTTCAGCGACACACTGTTCACCGAGGCCATGCGCACGTTCTTGCAGGCATTCCGGTTGCCGGGCGAGGCGCAGAAAATCGACCGGTTCATGTTGAAGTTTGCCGAGCGTTACGTTCATGGTAACCCCGGCATCTTCACCAACGCCGACGCGGCGTACGTGTTGGCGTACTCCACCGTGATGCTCAACACCGACCAGCACTCGCCACAGGTGAAGAACAGAATGACGGTCGACAACTTTGTTGCCAACAACAACGGCATTGACGACGGCAAGAACTTGCCGCGCGAGCTCTTGGAGCAGATCTACTACGAGATCCAGAACAACGAGATCAAGTTGCAGTCGGAGCAGCACGCGGCGCTTTTGGCCGGCGACCACGCGGTGCCTTCTTCCGGCCAGTCCGGTTTCTTTGGTGGCCGTGACTTGAACCGCGAGGCGTACATGCACGCGTCCAAGGAAATGTCCACCAAGACCGAGAAGTTGGTCAAGAGCTTGGGGAAGAAGTTGCGGTCGGAAGACTCCGCCAGCATCTTCCACGCCGCGACCCACGTATACCACGTCAGGTCCATCTTCGACACAGTGTGGATGTCCATTTTGGCAGGACTCACCGCCCCATTCAAGGAGTTCAATGATGACGACGTCACCAACTTGTGCTTGGAGGGCATCAAATTGTCCATCCGCATCTCGTGCATGTTCGAGTTGCAGTACGCCAAGAAGTCATTTATCCGGGCGTTGGTGCAGTTCCAGAACTTGAGCAACATCGAGGACATGAAGTCGAAAAACATTGCCGCCATCTACATAATGTTGGACGTGGCGGTCTCGGAAGGAAACTATTTGCAGAGATCGTGGATCGACGTGTTGACGTCCATTTCTCAGCTTGAGCGCTTGCAGTTGATCGCCCAGGGTGTGGACCAGGACTCGATTCCCGACGTGTCTGCGGCCAAGTTGGTGTCGAGAAACTCAATCGAAAGCACCTCTTCCGCCCCTTCAGGCTTCTTCCTGTTTGCGACCCGCGAAACCACGTTCCAGACAGCGTCGCTGAAGTTCCACAACCAGCATTTGTCTTCCGAAGCAGCTTATCTTTTGAACCGCACCGAGTTGAGTGTGGCCATAGATAAGGTGTTTACTAACAGTGCGGAATTGACAGGTGACGCGATTCGGGATTTTGTCGAGGCGTTGAGTCAGGTGGCGTTGGCCGAAATCGACTCCTCTGGCCAGTCGTCAAACCCAAGAATGTTCTCGTTGCAGAAGGTGGTGGATATTTGTTACTACAACATGGACAGAATCCGGTTGGAGTGGTCCCAGTTGTGGGCGGTGATGGGTGAGATTTTCAATGTGGTTGGTTGCAACAAGAATGTGGCGGTTTCCTTCTTTGCGTTAGACTCTCTTCGGCAACTCTCGATGAGATTTTTGGACATTGATGAATTGTCTCACTTCAAGTTCCAAAAAGAGTTCTTGAAGCCTTTTGAGTACATCTTCGTTCAGAACGAATCCATCGAGGTCAAGGAGATGGTTCTTGAGTGCATTAACAACATGATGTTGGCTAAGGCCGACAAAATCAAGTCGGGCTGGAAGGCAATTTTCAGTGTTTTCATTGCTGCCGCGAAGGAGCCAAGAGAAAGCCTTGTGACCAAGGCGTACAAAATGGCCTTCACGATCAACAAGGACTATCATGATGAGGTGAGAGCACAGGACTCTTTTGCCGAACTTGTATCGTGCTTCACCGAGTTTGCCAAGAACGAGCGGTTCCAGAAGGTGAGTTTGTTGTCACTTGAGGTGTTATCCAAGTTGATTGTGCAGATCGCCAAGTACACCATTGAGCTGCAGCAGAGCATCACCATCGAGCGGTCGGAGACCTTAATCAAACTTTGGTTCCCTATCTTGTTTGGGTTCCATGATATCATCATGAACGGTGAGTTGGAGGTTCGCTCCAAAACTCTAACTCAATTTTTTGACGTTTTGCTCAAATACGGAGAGCATTTCGAGACTGACTTTTGGGATCTCATTTACCATAAGTTGCTTGCTCCAATCTTTGGTGTATTGTCAAACCCTTGGGAATTGAAGTACGAGGATGAATTCAACCCTGGTAGCGGTAACCTGGAGAAGGATAAGCTCTCATTCTGGGTGCTGACCACTTTGATCCAAGTATTGAACAATATGGTAGCTTTGTTCACTCATTACTTTGAAGAGCTCAGACCATTGCTTAAAGAATTCCTCCAGCTTTTGATAAACTGCGTTTGTCAGGAGAATGATACTATCGCCAGAACCGGCAAGTCGTGCTTTTACGATTTCGTGGTGCTGAATGCGACTAAATTCGACGATGAGCAATGGGACGAGATTGCTGATGCATTCAAGACGTTGTTCGATTTGACCACCGCGGCAGAGTTGTTCGAGTTGGACCCATTAAAGGTGAAACGTGGAGAGGTTGCCGATTTCGATCTGATCGATAATGGCGCCGCCGCGGCCAACGGCGCTCACAAAAAATCCTCAATTGTGGTCAAATGCGTTTTGCAATTGTTGATGATTGAGATGCTTCTGGAATTGTCAATCAATGACGATTTCTACGAGGCGATCCCACACAAGCAGCTTATCAAATTTGCCGACTTGCTATTAGAAAGCTACAAGTTTGCCAAATCTTTCAACGAAGACTACGATTTGAGAGTAAGACTTTGGAACTCGGGCGTGATTGAGCGCCTTCCTAACTTGCTCAAACAAGAGAGCATGTCGTCGGCCGTGTTCTTGAACATCATGTTCCGGTTGTATTGCGACAAGGAGAAGGCCACCGAAAAGGAGACCAAGAGATGGATTCTTCTGTCGGTGGTGCCTATTTGTGAATCGATTGTCAATCGGTTTGCTGGGTTTGACGAAGTGAATCTGCAAAAGAGCATTTCTACCTGGAGACCGGTGATCATCGAGATTTTCCAAGGGTATTTGGAGTTGGACGA
>JAKUAN010000071.1:11696-51286 GCA_030674715.1 Clavispora phyllophila
GAGAGAGAGAGAGAGAGAGAGAGAGAGAGAGAGAGAGAGAGAGAGAGAGAGAGAGAGAGAGAGAGAGAGAGAGAGAGAGAGAGAGAGGGTAGTAGTAGTAGTAGTAGACTGTAGTTAAGTGTAGTGGAGTCCAGAGATATTCACTGGAGTGCAGAAAGCACACTAGAGTAGAATACAGCCCGGAACAATAACAAACACGACTGAGAGAATGTTCGGGTAGTGTTCAATTCCAAATGACGCATCTGGCTCAATTAGCAAAGTTCGGGTTCAGGCATGAAACGTCATGCTAAAGGTCATGCTCTCTGGCTTTAGGCTTGCGAAACGACATTTGCACCCAACTCAAGTCCCCGCCAAACACAACAGTAATCCGAAAGTTGAAAGCAGGCAGAGCCACTAAAGCACAAGAAGGCGCCCACCCACTCTCCCCTGAAATGCAGCAAAATCGCCCAAACGCCGTGGTGGAAACCACCCAGCAACCACCCCCGGCGCATGTACAGGTTTTTGTGCCGAACGTCGACCACTGTCGTGGGGTACGGATGTCCACCATGGAGTTGGTGGGGGCAACTGTCACTACGCACCGAAAAAAAGTGAAAAATTTTTTGGACATACCACCCTATTCCACACAACTATCATGTCTTTCGAAAACAAGGTATGTGCTGGCGTGCGTCTGCAGCAGGCTCTTCGCTGCTCAATTCACACCCATGTCCAATCTGCTCCCTTTTTCTGCTTCGTGTGACCACTTGCAAGCAAACTTCTTTGCTCAGGGGGATAATCATACTGTGGCCACAAAGCACCACCGGTGGGACCATTACTAACAGAAAGAACTTGTACGCATTGTTGGGTAACGACGTTGAGGACGACGTTCCAGCCCCAGCTCCAAAGGAAATCGTCAAGAAGACCACTTCTTCCAAGAAGGCCGACGTTCCTCCTCCATCTGCTGACCCAGCCAAGGCCAAGAAGTCGTCCGGTAAGAAGGTTACTGGTAACGACGCCGCTTTCAAGAACAAGAACAACAACAAGGCTGCCCCTGCACCATCGTCCACTCCATCCAAGCACCCAAAGAAGTCCTTTGACCGTCACTCTAGAACCGGTAAGACCGACTCCAAGAAGAAGGTCAGACAAGGCTGGGGTGGTGACGACAAGCAAGAGTTGGAGGATGAGGCTGCCGGTGCTGCTGACGCTGTTGCCGAGTTGGAGGTTGAGGGTGCTGCTCCAACCCCAGCCACCAAGTCTTTGCAAGAATACCTTGCTGAGTTGCAAAAGGCCGAGGCGCAATTGGAGGGCAGAAAGCCAGCCAGAGAAGCCAACGAGGGCTCCGAGGACAAGTGGACTTCTTCCGAGGAGATCAGAAAGGTTTCCGTGCCATTGGTTGAGTCTCAACACGAGAAGAAGGTCAAGCAAAAGGTCACCAAGGTCAAGAAGTACTTGGACTTCAACGCCGTTTTCGGCGACTCCCCTGCGCCAAAGCCTCAAGGTAAGAAGTCTTTCAAGAAGGATGGTAAGCCAACTGTCGATGACAAGAACTTCCCATCTTTGTAAGTATGTTCATGCGCTAGTTTCTAGACGTTGGCTCTGCCGGCCGTGTTTTTTCACGTCGATGCCTTGAACCCGTCATGTATCTGACAGATCTTGAGGATTGAGTCAGCATGATGCCCAAATAAAAGAACCTTTGGAATGGATGTAGGGAGGGAGGGAGAGAGAGAGGGAGAGAGGGAGAGGAGAGAGAGGGAGAGGAGAGAGAGGGAGAGGAGAGTACCATCGATGTAGAAACATTGATATGACTGTAGTAATATTGCAATAGTTGTAGAAACATTGCAATGGAGACAGCGGAATGAAGGCCGAAGAATACCCCGGATTCCACCAATTTGTAGTGTGGACAGGATTGTTGGGTTCTTTGGTGCAAATTTCTGGATTCAAATCCACACCTATCAAACGCCAAACTGACCTGTAGCAGAGAAGACAATTAGTACTACCACTTTGTCAATTACAGCGTTCCCTACTGCTCTGAACGTGGAGTGTTCCATGGACAGAACCACGGCGCCGGACCTGCAGAGGGAACCTTGTTACTGGCGGGTTGACACCCGTACACCACGGTCCCCAAAGATTGTGATAGATGAATGCTCGCGATTATGCCGAGGCAAGCGCCACGATAAGAGCCACGAGAACAGAGTCAAGACAATTGGGCGGAGCAGGAGGTGGGTAGAAGTGTGGCACAAAAAAAGCGAGCAAATTCTGAAAATAGCGAAATGCAAAACAGGAAAAAAAAACCGTAACACCAGAAACCGAGGCGGTCATGCTGGAGTGATCCGGAGAATTCCAAACAATTACGGTCGCGGCCAACAGGTCGAAAACGGCAGAAGTGGGCAAAACCGCGTCTGCGTGCAGGAGCATGACACAGCAACGCTTATCACGTTGCTAATTATTGTGAGTAACCTTTAGTGCCCGCGCATATGTGCCGGATAATCTAAATAGGCCTACCCGTCACGTCCAGGCGAAAAAAGCCACCCACATTTTTTTTCATCCAAACAAGACCCCCCAGACACGGCCAAATTTTCTTCTTTAGGCCCAGAAACTGGAACATAACCAACCCGTCCTTAAATCTATTCTCTGTGCCGAGCCCCTTTTGCCCCCACAACACGCTCTTGGGTCGTGGGTACTGAGGTTTTTCACAATCTGTCAACAACCACAGGCGCCAGCAACAACCACGCGCCACATCCTAAAGGCCACTTTGTGCCCCGAGGAATTGCTTGCACACGCCAATTGCTACTGCTGCTGCAAATAAACTGCGCCTTTGCAGCCATGTCCGACTCTGGAAATACCCCATTCACCCGCACTGGTGCTGCGCCTGCGGAGGCAGCCAATGGCGCGGGCCACGCGCTTGGTGCGAGCGCCGAGGCTGCAAAAGTCGAGGCTGTCAAAACCGAGGCTGCAAAAACAGAGCCCCTGACCGCTGTAGCCGCCAATACCGAATCCCACCGCGAGGCACAAGTGGCCCCCAAGCCCGAGCACGGCGGTGCCGGCGGCGGTGGCGACGGCGCCAAGGCACCGCACAAGCTCTCCACGCTGTCGCCTGAGGCGCTCCGCGTGGCAGCCGAAATCACACCGCACCGGCTCGCCAATCTTTTGATCCGCAAGGGACCGTTGGCCATCCGCGTGATCACCGCCCAGTTGGCAGCTGAAGTGCCGGGCTTTGAGCTCTTGTCGCTCCTGAAACAGCGGAGGCTCATCATGGCGGCCATGGAGCAGGAAGATCCCGCCAACAACGTTGTGTTTGAAAAAATCGGCTGGGGCCAGTGGGCGGTGCGCCGCACCGACCTGGACTACATTGTCACCGACGCGGGCACCGGGCCCGTTAGTGTGCACGAGTTGCGCGAGAAAGCCAAGTTGGGCTGGTCCAAGAAGAGCGCCAACGCGGCGCGGCGCGACTCGTTTACTCACAGCCGCGGCAACTTGCACAATGTGCGCGTGCCCGACGAGCAGGTTGAATCGGCGTCTGAATCGGATATGGACGATGGCGACGATGAAATGGACGATGGCGATAGCCAACACATTGACGTCAACCGTCCTGCCGTGCACCATTTCACCATGAGGGTGCAGCTGGAGGATGCCGACGATAACGCCATTGCCGAGGACTCGGACGAGGACGATCTCTTTGCGTTTGAGCAGGACGGGCGCCACAACAAGTCGCCACCCATGTTTGCGGACCGTGTGCCAACCAAGACAAACTCGCCACCAGCGCTTGCGAGCCGGCGCAAGTCGTCGTCGGCGGCGCCCAACGGCGTGTCGAAAAACACCAACTACAATACGCGCCACCAAATCTTTGGCCGCAACCGGTTAAACTCGCTCGAGAACTTAGACAACTACATCGTGTCGTCGGCCCGAAACTCGTCGTTCTCAGTGAGCCTGCCGCCGCCTGCTGGGTCTGCGGGCTCCGGGTCGCCGCTAGGATCGTGGAGCAACAACCAGGGCGCGTTTGTGCTTGTGGAGCCGATGGTGCGGGGCCGCCGGAAGCTGTCGTTCAACGAGTCGAGCATGCGGTCGACGCTTCTGGCGTCGCATGGCCAGACGCGCGGGGGTGACGGTGCCTCCGATACGGACGAGGAGGACTGGGCCAGCATAGGCGCCGCGAGCCTCCGCAAGACCTCAGCGGGACTGAGCCCGTCGCTAGACCAGACGGAAGAACGCACGGCTGCGCGGGCGTTGGTAAACCTAATGACTATCTAGTGTTGGAGACGATGCAAGACGCTGGGCTCGTCTGACAAACCATCTCTGAACCTTGAATACTGAAGCTGAAGCTAGAAGCGTGGAAATTTAACCTAGAACTGCGAGAGCTCGAGCTCTCGAACCTCTGCTACATTTAAAACACAATCTCTTCGCACTGGGCACGGTAAGCAAGCTCTCTGCCTGCATAGTGGGCAGGGCGCGGGCTGGTAGGAGGGTGCGGCCGCGACATTTTCGCCCAAAGGGGAAAAGTAATTGGGACGCGGGAAAAAATGCAATCTTCACCACCTTTTCTTCTTGACCCCAATGTCGACCACAGTGGCATTGCCGACGGTGCAGATCAACGTCAACTACACGGAAATCAAGGCACAGGTGCTTGATTTCCTCACCCACTACAAGACTTCCGAAGCTGGCATCAAGTACTTGCTGCTCTTGCAGGACATTGCCAACAGAGACATCACCACCCTTTACATTGATCTCGATGACATTTACGCGTACCAAGAAACGCAGATTTTGAGTCTGGGAACGGACTTGGTGGCGCAAATCTTGAAAAACGCCTACCACTACCTCGAATTGTTCAGTACGGTGGTGGACGAGTTGATGCCCGAGCCCACCAAGGACATATCCTACAAAGATGACGTTTTGGACGTGATTTTGCACCAGCGCAAGTTGCGCAACATGCGTGCGGCGCAAGAGTCCGCCGAGGAAATGGACCATTTGCGTAGTGGACTCAGCCAGGCGCCGGAGTCGCAGGCGGCCGAGGCCGTGGCCGACAATTTGTTCCCGGCCAAGTTGACCCGGCGCTACCACTTGTACTTCCGGCCGTTGCTGAACACCAAGAAGGCGTTGGCGGTGCGCGAGGTCAAGGGCTCGCACGTGGGCAAGTACATCACCGTGCGCGGGATTGTGACCCGTGTGCTGGACGTGAAGCCGTCGGTGTTGGTGAATGCGTATACGTGCGACAAGTGCGGGTACGAGATTTTCCAGGAGGTCAACTCCAAGATTTTCCTGCCCTTGACCGAGTGCACGTCGCCGGTGTGCAAGACCGACAACCAGCGGGGCCAGTTGTTCATGTCCACGCGTGCGTCGCGGTTCCTGCTGTTCCAGGAGGTGAAGATCCAGGAGCAGGCCAACCAGGTGCCTGTGGGCCACATTCCGCGCACAATGACGATGCACGTGAACGGCGACTTGGTGCGGAGCATGAACCCGGGCGACATTGTGGACGCGGCGGGCATTTTCTTGCCTTCGCCCTACACCGGGTTCCGGGCGTTGCGCGCCGGGCTTTTGACCGAGACTTTCCTCGAGGTGCAACACGTGCGCCAGCACAAGAAGCAGTACGAGCTGCTTGAGATGAGCGACGACGACCGGGCGCGCATTGAGCAGTTGCACCTGGAAGGCGGCATCTACCATCGGTTGGCGCAGTCGATTGCGCCGGAGATCTACGGCCACGCGGACGTGAAGAAAATCTTGCTTTTGCTCTTGTGCGGCGGTGTGACCAAGGAGATGGGCGACGGCATGCGCATCCGTGGTGACATCAACGTCTGCCTTATGGGCGATCCCGGTGTGGCCAAGTCGCAGTTGCTCAAGGCCATCAACAAGATTGCGCCTCGCTCGGTATACACCACCGGTCGAGGCTCGTCGGGCGTGGGTTTGACTGCGGCGGTGATGAGAGACCCCGTGACCGACGAGATGGTGCTCGAAGGCGGTGCGTTGGTGCTTGCCGATAACGGCATCTGCTGTATTGATGAGTTCGACAAGATGGAGGAGGGCGACCGTACCGCCATCCACGAGGTGATGGAGCAGCAGACCATCTCCATCTCCAAGGCGGGCATCAACACCACGTTGAACGCGCGGACGTCGATTTTGGCCGCGGCGAACCCGTTGTACGGTCGCTACAACCCGCGGCTCTCGCCCCACGAGAACATCAACTTGCCCGCGGCGCTTTTGTCGCGGTTCGACATCATGTACTTGATGCTTGACCAGGCGCTGGAAGCGGGCGACGAGCAGTTGGCCCGCCACGTGGCGTACGTGCACATGCACAACCGCCAGCCGGCGATGGACTTTGAGCCGCTCTCGCCCCAAACCATCCGCCACTACATTTCCATGGCCAGAACCTACCGGCCGGTGGTGCCGAAGGAGGTGGGTGACTACGTGGTGCAGCTGTACATCAACATGCGGAAGGAGTCGCGGCGCAACGAAGGGTCGGTGCGCCAGTTCGCGCCGATCACGCCCCGTACGTTGTTGGGTGTGTTGCGGTTGTCGCAGGCGTTGGCGCGGATCCGGTTCGACAATGTGGTCACGAGAAACGACGTGGACGAGGCGTTGCGTCTCATTGCGCAGTCGAAGCTGTCGATGGAGGCGCGCGACGTGGAGCGCGAGGATGCCACGTCGCTGATCATGAACCACATCAGACATTTTGTCATGGAGTCGGACACTCCAGCGGTGAATGTGGCGGAGTTGCGCACACGGATGTTGGCCAAGGGCTTCACGGCGGAGCAGTTGCAGCTGTGTGTGGACGAGTACCTGGCGCTTGGCTTGTTCCAGCTTGCGGATGACGGCGAGACCTTGATTGTCATTGGCCACGAGGACATGGATATGTCGTGAGGAAAAATGGAGAGATAGAGAGGCGGTCGAACCGCGGCCATGACGGGGTTGAAGGCTCGCGCGGGGTTGTAGGCTCTCGCGTGGGCCTGTTTTTGTTAGTGCTGTGCACCGATATTGTAATAGTAATTTTATTTTCTTCGGAGACGGGTGTGGGTGGTTCGTAGCTAAAAGAAGGGCAATCCTGTGCGTTTGACGCATGGAAGCATGCTTCGGCCATGCGCGCAACCTTCTGTTATCTTGTAAAATATCTTAACTGTGCCAAAGATCAGATTGTCACTTTTGCGTACAGAGGGTGACGAATCTAGTGAAATCTTGCATCTCTCGGTGATTGGCCGATTGTAGCTTCAGCTTCTGTTCGACCACGCTATCGATATTGAACTAAGGTCTACACGTTCAGGCCAACTCCAATCAATAATCGTGGTCAATTATCCACTACACGTTTCGCTCCAAACCCAAACCTTGCTGCTACCATGGACCGCTTTCCGGTCGAGAGATTTAAAATTCCTCGTCGCCGGTCTTCTCAAACGGCCACTAATTTGAATCCAATTTCCGCATCTTCTACGGCTTCAGTCCCCCAATCTACTCAGTCAGGTCCTCTCCCAGACACTGTTGAAAATCCGGGTGTAATGAGTGGCTTAATGGCCAAGTATGAACGCCTACCGTTTACTCTAATACTAGAGAACACTGCGCTGGTAGCAAGAGATCATATGGCAAACGAAAGAACATTTTTGGCGTGGATTCGAACCGGATTTGTGCTTATGTCTATGGGAGTTGTGTTCACCCAAATGTACATGATCCAGATTCGTGCCACAGAGGCAATACAAGATGGCACGCATTATAAGATTTCGCTTAAGGATGTGAGTGCGTTTCACGTACTCGGAATGCCACTTACTGTGCTTACGGGTGTGTTGGCTATCTTCACGATGATTTTTGGCTTTGTACGATACTTGACGGTACTCAGCGGGCTACAGCAGAATGTTTTTCCCGCCACAAGAGTGATGGTGCTGCTCGTTTTCGTCACAACGTCGGTGATTGTTATTATGGTACTAGTAGCCGACATCAATGCGCTGAGGCGATGAATGACAGGCGAGAGATGAAAGTATGAGACTATTGGGAGTAGAATAAGAGCATGGACGTGAAATAATGGGTTAGTACATCACATTAATGAGAATGCAGAAGTTGTCCCGAACTCACTGTACTAGATTTATAGCTAGGTAGACAATAGAACTGCTGCTCCGGTTCCATTCCCTTTCGCTCCGGTTTCGTTCCTTTAGCTTCTGGCTCTTGCTACTTAGTGAGACCCCATACTTTGTGCGGAGAGACTACTCCGCAACTCCAACGAGATCCGCTCAAAACCCCACAAAATGCTTTCGACGCCACCCACAGAAACGGCCCGAAATTCGTATTTTCCGATTGCCAGCAAATCCAGCCCTCTCGCCTGCTCCATTGCATTCTACCCCAAGAATGGTGACCGGCACGACCTGCAGGTGGACACCACGTTCAAGTCGCAACTGGTGTTTTCTTATTCAACATCATGTCCGAATACGCCTCTTTGACTGTGGCCCAATTGAAGGAGAAATTGAAGGCCAAAGACTTGGCCACCGACGGCAAAAAAGCTGATTTGGTTCTGCGTCTCACGGAATCCGACTCTGGCGATGTTGCTGCTGAGGCCGAAACCAAAACAGAAGAACCGGCGACTGAGCCAGAACAGCCAGAAGCGGAGAAGTCCGAGCCCAAGGAAGAAGAGGCTGTAGCCGAAACTGCCGTGGACGCTCCAGCGGCCGAAGAAAAGCCGGAAAAGAAGACTTTGGGCCCAGAAGAGAGAAAACAGTTGGCGGTGGAGTTGTTGACCAAAAAAATCAAAAGAGCGGAGAAATTCGGCGACGAGGCGCTGGCGCAAGCGGCCCGTAAGGATTTGGCGCGTGTGGAGAAGTTTGGCGTGGATGCGGGCACCGCTTTGGCCAAGGAAATCGGCTACTTGGACCGTAGCATCAACGGCGAGCTCAAAACCGACAAACTGCGTGTATCGAAGAAGAAGAAAAACTAGAGGCTGGACCGCGAGTAGTAGCCAATATAAGACTATCGAGTTGGGGTGTAGCGAAGGCTGGATGAGTGTGAATGTCTGGAGAAGGAAGAGATACGGTTTGGGGTAGAGCCAATGTGGAATCAGTGGAGGGTATGTGGAGCTAATGATGGGTAGGTTTTGTCCAGATCTGGCAGGATGTGGAATTTCAGTAAGCGTGGTAGCAATTATCCTCAATCCGTGAGGGAGACATCAAGATCACCGAGTTAATTTGGGTTTGCGCTAAGCGCTTGATTGCCGCCTCTCTGCTATAATAAGTTGGGACACATTGTGAGGCTTATGGTATAGTAATACGGCCGATGCAAGAGTTTGGGTCCGAGAATATTGGCCATCTGGCTCTACCAACAGTGCAATCAGATTTCTAATTTACGTATTTGATTAAATCTGTTGTTTTGTAGTACTATTGAGATACCTCACCAGAAGTTCTCAGGTGAACCGTTATAGCTTTCTCCATTGGGATATCCGTCGCTGGATTTCACTACCAAAAATTATTTTTGGCTATAGCGAGCAGTGGGTAACTTCCAGTTGCCGTTGCAGAAGCATTCACCTTTCTAGAGAACGAAAAAGGGCTATTGAAGTGGTTGGACTCAATCCGTTGGCTCATCTGTAACTTTTGTCAATGAATGAATATTTCTACGAAAATATATCTCCAGTGACTCTATAGGTTGTCTCCAGTGAGTTATTGCTTTGTCTCCGCCAAAATAGTACTTGGCTCCAGTAGTTCAATACGTTGTCTCCATTCAACACAGTTTCTCCAGTAATTCAATGCTTTGTCCCCACCATATTAGTACTTGTCTCCAGTAGTCAATACACTGTCCCCACCATATTAGTACTTGTCTCCAGTAGTCAATACACTGTCTCCACCAAATTAGTATTTGTCTCCAGTAGTCAATACACCATCTCCAGTAATCCGATGCTTTGTCCCCAGTAATCGAATACACTGTCACCAGTAATTCAATAATTCTCCCCCTGATTAATACTTGTTTCCACCAATTCCATACATCGTCTCCACCAACTTACTACGTTGTCTTCAGCGAATCAATGCCTGTCTCACCGAATACTAATTGTCTCTCCGATACTACTCGTCTCACCAGCTTACTACCTCTCTGCAATGAACTACACCCCCCCGTCAATTCTAGACGAAACAACCAAAAATACCGCCGAAACCACGGTAAATGCGAGGTGCGATAGCCGAACAAGAAGCTGGAACACCAACCGGTAATCCGGCCAAGCCGGAATGTGGAAATGGAATCTGCAAACCTCGAAACCTGAAAACCCGACTACGTAGCTCTGTAAACCACGGCCCGATGCAACGTGACAATGTCGCGCACCACCGACCGCCAGCGTTCCAGGCGGATGCCGCGAATAGCCGCAAATGTCGCGGGCCTCATCTCCACCACCCCACTCCAGAACCACCCGCTGCGGCAAAAATCCCCAACCACAAGTAACATACCCGCTCCTTCGCGTGCCCAAAACCCCTCTCCTGCCGCTAGCCGACACGCGCCCGTTGTGGAGGCGACGGGTTCGGTCCCCGGTAAAACACCCGTGCACCGCGCCTGCCTACATAAGCCGGGTGATGGTGTGGCTCTTGTCTCCTACCACCTTCCTCCATGACCAAGCCCTACTACCAGGCGTTACCGGCGCATTTGCAGCCGGTCCACTATGACGTGGCCATCCACGACATTTCCCGCGAAACCTACCTCGGAAATGTGGTGCTTGACCTCAACGTGCACCAGAGCACCACCCAGTTGCACTTGCACCAACGAGACTTGGCCATAGGCGCGGTGGCGGCGAGTGTGGGCGGCGAGGACGTTGGCGCCACCGTGGGCGGCCACAATGCCAAAGCAGAGTCGTTCTGCATTGAGTTTGGCCGCGAGCTCGTGGCCGGCGAGGCGGTGCAGGTGAAAGTAGCGTTCGAGGGCCGGATCCAGACCAACATGGCCGGCTTCTACCGCTCCGAGTACGTGGAGGGCGGCGAGACCAAACACATGCTCTCCACGCAGTTCGAGGCCACTGACGCCCGCAGAACATTCCCGTGTATGGACGAGCCGGCGCTCAAGGCCACGTTCACCGTGCACATCACCGTGGAGTCGCACTTGACGGTGTTGGGCAACATGCCCGAGGCCAGCAGCGAGCGTGCCGGGCGCACCAAGACGGTCACGTTTGAGCGCACGCCCAAGATGTCCACGTACCTCTTGGCGTGGGCCGTGGGCGAGTTTGAGTACGTGGAGGCGTTCACGGAAGACGTGTACGCCCACGGCCGGCAGTTGCCGGTGCGCATCTACACCACGCCCGGGTACACCAAGGACGCGCAGCTTGCGCTCGACGTGGCGCCGCGCATCGTGGACTACTTCTCGCGCATCTTCCAGCTCCAGTACCCGTTGCCCAAGTTGGATCTTCTTGCGGTGCACGCGTTCTCGCACAACGCCATGGAGAACTGGGGGCTCATCACCTACCGCAGCACCGCGCTCTTGTACTCGGCGGAGACGCTGGACCCGGCGTACAAGCAGAACGTGGCGTACGTGGTGGCGCACGAGCTCGCGCACCAGTGGTTTGGCAATTTGGTGACGATGCAGTGGTGGGACGAGTTGTGGCTCAACGAGGGCTTTGCCACGTGGGTGGGCTACGCGGCCGTGGACCACCTTTTCCCCGAGTGGGACATTTTCTCCGGCTTTGTGCTGACGTCGGTGCAGAGCGCGCTCCAGTTGGACGGCTTGCGCAACTCCCACCCGATCAAGGTGCCGGTGGTGGACGCGTTGGACATCGACCAGCTCTTCGACGCCATCTCGTACCTCAAGGGCGCGTCCACCATCCGCATGCTCTCGCACCACTTGTCGCAGGACGTTTTCCTCCGCGGCGTTGCCCGCTACTTGAACACCCACCAGTACGGCAACGCCACGTCCGCGCACCTCTGGGCCGCCATCGGCGAGGTGTCGGGCCAGCCCGTGGCCGCGATGATGGACGCGTGGATCTCGCGCATCGGCTTCCCGGTGCTTTCGGTGGCGCAGCACGGCGCCGACTTGGTGGTGCGCCAGCTGCGGTTCTTGAACGGCGGCGGCGTGCGCCCGCACGAGGACGACACCACGTGGTGGGTGCCGTTGGCGGCCCAGGGCGCCCACGCGGTGCCACGCGAGTTGCACGCGCGCGAGCTCACCGTGGGCCCCGTCCCCGCGGGCTTTTTCAAGCTCAACGCCGACACCGCGGGGGCGTACCGCGTCAACTACGCCCCCCACTTGTTGAACACGCACATTCTCCCGTACTTCGGCACGCTCTCGATCAAGGACAAGGTGGGCGTGGTGGCGGACGTGGCGGCCATCGCCGTGTCGGGCGACGAGCACACGTCCACCACCACGTTTTTGGACTTGGTGCGCCTGGTGGTGGACAACAACCACGTGGGCGACTCGTACGTGGTGTGGCTCGAGGTGAGCGCGCGGCTCGAGCACTTCCAAACCACCTTCAGCGGCGCGGACCCCGAGTTGTCGGCCATGGTGGCCCGTTTCTGCAAGCACGTGTACCAGCCGGTGGCCGAGCGCATGGTGGCGGAGAAGCCGGACCCGCGTGACTTCTTGAAGGGCAAGTTGCGGGCGCACATCCTCAAGGCGGCCGCGTGCGCCGGAATCCCGGCCGTGGACGCCTACGCGGCGCAGTTGTTCTCGCAGTGGAAGGCGTCCAAGCAAATGGACCCGGCGTTGCGGCTGTTTGTGTTTGCCAACGTGGTGGCGGCGCCGGCGGTGTCGGCGGCGGACTTCGACGCGATCTTGGCCGAGGCCACCCACCCCACGGCGTTGGACTCGCGCGAAATCGCCTTGGGCGCGTTGGGCCATGTCACGGACCCGGCGCTCGCGGCGCGGTTGGTGGGCTACTTGGCCGACGAGTCGGTGGTGCCGGTGATGGACGCCCACTTCTTGGCGGTGTCGTTGTCGAAGAACGTGGCGGTGCGCGACCGTTTCTGGCTGTTCTTCAAGGCCAACTACGCCCAGTTGCACCGGTTGATGTCGACCAACATGGTGGTGTTGGATCGTTTTGTCAAGGTGACGTTGAAGAACTTCCAGTCGGAGGAGATGAAGAACGACGTGGCGGCCCACTTTGCCGACAAGGACACCCACGGCTTCGAGCGGGCGTTGTCGCAGGTTCTTGACCAGATCGAGATCAACGCTGCGTGGTACCAACGCGACCACGCGGCGGTGAAGGAGTGGATGCGCCAGAATGGGTTTTAGGGAGTAATGAACGCCGGGTTTGAAGTGACGTCAAGCTTTTGCAAGTAGCGGTAGCACTGCGGATACTGAGAATGACACTCGTCACACGAACGGTGTAGGGAAGGCGCAACGAGAAGCTTTATTGCTGTAGAGATGCCAAGCTTTATTGCTGTAGAGATGCCAGGCACTCGTAAGCTGATACTGCTTTCAAAGATTCTACCAGACACGCTCTTGTGCATAGTGTCTAGACGGGAAGATACGCTTAGCAACGAAGGGAACATCGACGACACGGCAATTACAAGGTTAAAGAGATCTAGGAGAATTAGTTGTAGTATGAGACACACTAGTAGCATTACGATTGTGCCGTAAGATACCTCGGAATCAGGTTGTATTGTAAGAGATGCTTTAGCAGAATTATAAGAGACGTGTTGAGAAAATCAGGCTGTTTTGTAATAGATAATTTAGCAGAATTATAGGAGATACTTTGCGAGAAATATCACGAATTGACTGTAGACATACGTGAGGACAATCAGGATTTTACCAAGACATACTTTAGAAGAACACGACTTGACAGTAAGACATACTCTAGGAGAATCAGGTTATAAGACCTAATTTTGGAGAATCAAATTGTCTTTTACGACATACCCAGGCATTATAATTGATCATAAGAGACTCACCGCGAGAGTCACGATTATCCTGGCAACTCCAATAGTTTGTATTGGCCCCACGACATCGTACGCATCAGCAGCAACGCATATACAGAGAAAGATGATCATCTATGCTCTTGTCAGTGGATCTAACACTCCTCAAATATTTTTAAAGACACTCCAAACCATCGGAATGCCGTGTTGGTCAATGAAAGCTCCCAGGACGACATTCTACTGCAAACACATTCAAAGCACGGGCATAGCTCATATAATAACACCACTCCGTAACAAACCGCAAAACATTCCTACCCAGGCCGCTCTCCACGGCTCCGCGTATGTATAATTATCCATTGGCTATGTAATGTCTATCACCCAAACATCCTATGCATCCACCTTGCTCTCGTGTGTGGTGGCGTATCTGCCCGATGGGTCAGCGTGACAGCCCCATTCCGCTTTAGGAATCCATCTCATCACCGTGGAAGCCGCAGCCTTAGAGCCGTGGAACATGTCGTCGAACTTGCATCTGTACCAGTACGCTTCCTTGGTGGTAGGAATGTCGTCGCCCCACTCGGGCTTAGGGTTTGCCAACTCCTCATCGGAAACAGCGGCCTCGGCGGCATCCTTCAAGCCGTCGATCCACGAGTAACCCACACCGTCGGAGAATTGCTCCTTTTGTCTCCACAAAATCTCTTGTGGCAAGTATGGCTCGGCCGCAGGGTCGTCGGAGGTGTCGAACGCCTTTCTCAAGATGTACTTCTCGATCTTACCCTCGGCAGGCTTGATCATCTTGTCGGCCGGGTCGATGTTCATACAGGTCTCGAGGAACTGCTTGTCCAAGAACGGAACACGGGCCTCCAAGCCCCAAGCCATGGTGGACTTGTTGGCTCTCAAGCAGTCGGCATAGTGCAAGTTCTTGACCCGCTGCACGCACTCCTGGTGGAACTCGTTGGCCAGCGGAGCGTTGGCAAAGTACAAGTACCCGCCGAAAATCTCGTCCGACCCTTCGCCGGACAACACCATCTTGACACCTTGGGCCTTGATTTTTCTGGACAAGAGGTACATGGGCGTGGACGCACGGATGGTGGTGACATCGTAGGTCTCCAAGGTGTAGATCACGTCGTTCAACGCGTCCAAACCTTCCTCCAACGTGAACGTGTGCGAGTGGTGCACTGTGCCAATGAAGTGGGCCACCTTCTCGGCCGCAATCAAGTCGGGCGCGCCAGGCAAACCGATGGCAAACGAGTGCAAACGCTCGAAGCCGGCCGAGTGCAACGAGCCGGACGCATCCACACCGGACAACTCCTTGTTGGCATCCACGGGTTCGTTGGCGTGGACCGCGGCGGCCTTTTTCGTTTCTCTAGCAGCAATGGCGGCAATGAGCGACGAGTCCAAGCCACCAGACAACAACACACCGTATGGCACCTCGGCCATCAATCTCTTTCTCACCGCCATTTCCAACGTTTCTCTGACCACCTTGTAGTCCACGGGGGTGGTGGGGACTCTGTTGCCGTCCCACCACGTAGGAGTGAAGTAGCGGGTGATTTCGTCGGTGTTGGAGTCGTACACGTGGCCGGGAGGGAACGCAAAGATCTCGTCACACTCGTCCACAAGACACTTCAACTCCGACGCAAAGTAGCGTGTTTGCGGCTTCTGGGACGATTTGCCCATGTACAACGTCACAACGCCGATCGGGTCTCTGGCGGCAATGATGCGGTCGGTCTGCTTGTCGTACATCGCAAACGCAAACATGCCGTCCAAGTGCTTGGGGGCGTCGATGCCGTATTTCTCCACCAACGGAATGATGGGTTCACAGTCAGACAACGACTTGTACTGGTAGTGGTCAAGCTCGCTTCTCAACTGGATGTGGTTGTAGATCTCACCGTTGACGGTCAAGGCGTATCTCTCGTCGGGAGAAATGATGGGCTGGGCGCCGGAGTCCAAGCCAACGATGGCCAATCTCTCATGGACCAAAATGGTGTCGTTGACCACGACGTTTCCGGACCAGTCAGGACCTCTGTGTCTGATTCTTTTGGCGTACTGCAACGCCTTAGGCTTGAACGCTTCGATATCGGGCTGTCTGAACGACGCAAAAATACCACACATGATGCTAGGGAGGAAGGAAGAAAGAAAAGCGCTTCTCTTTTATGGTTCTGGGCGAAAAATTCGCTGCCCCCGGAACTGGCGGGGAGAAAGAGTCATTGCCGTGACCCGGGGGTGGCTGCGCGCCAATGGCGGTGGCAAGTCGGATGTGGGTGCAGGGCAGCCCACGGACGTTGCCACTTCCGAGGGCACAGCCGGTGACTCAAATCCGGATAGGCCAGGGTCGCTTAACATTACCCGTCACCGATGCCTGAGGGCGGATTTGATAACGGTGCCGGCAGGAAATGGGAGGTGCCGGCTATTGTGGAACAGGTGTCGGGGTTCCGGAGGTTCTGGTTTTTTTTCTTTTTTCGCTCTTTGCCACTTGGAGAGAATTGCTCCATCGGCTTGGATTGTGTCAGACTACATGTAGTGCGGTTGACATATACCGCTGCAACTGTATTTGCAGATGATAATCGGTGTGTTGCAGTCAGATTGACCGATGACACTGTCGGTAATACTGTCTGTAGCTTTATCTATGTAGGTACGTCAGATGATTTTTTTGGTTTGTTTCGGCCACTGTTTTCCGGTCGCAAAGGGGCAATGCGAAATCGCCGTTCGCTGTGGATAGAGGGCGAAAGAACTGTCAAGGCGAAAGAACTGTCAAGGCGAAAGAAATGTCAAGGCGAACATGGCGGGGCGCGAGACGTACAGGGCGGGGCGCGAACGGGAACAGGGCGGGGCGCGAAAGGGCACAGGGCGGAGCGCCAGAGGACACAGGGCGAAAAGCGAGAGGCAGCGCGAAAAGCGAGAGGCAGGGCGCACAAATTCACTCCGGCTGTTTGTGCTTCGCACGCCAGTGGCGAGTATCAACCGTACGCTAACCCAATCTTCTACTCTTACCCTACTTCCCCACCATGGCACTCCCCAAACTAGCAGCAGAATTGTACGGATTATTTGAAAAAGGAGACTACCCTGCGTGCCAGCGCTTGCTTCTCCCCTTGAAATTGGAATTGATCCAGCACAATTTGCTTGTCCCATTACCCTCCAACACGCAAACCGAGGACCAGTTGAGCGACTTGAAGAACGCCGAGCGCATCTTGGAAATCGGCGCTCTCTCTGCTCTCTTGGACCACAGCTACATTGCGTTTGAAAATTCCATTGCTTCGTTGAAGCCGTTCTACGCTTGCGGCAAGTTACACGGGCAGAAGGAAACCACCACCGAATCGACCAAAGTCACAGCGCTCTACTTGCTCTATTTACTATCACAGGGACACCTTTCCAAGTTCCACCTTGAGTTGGAGGCCATCTACAACTCGCCTCACGTGAACGTGGAAAAGGACGCCTACTTGTCGTTTCCAATTGACTTGGAGCGCAATATGATGGAAGGAAACTACCTCAAGATCTGGAAACTGTTGCAAGACGACTCTACCCTTCCGTGCCCGGAATTCGAGCACTTCCGCTCCACATTGGTCAGCACTTTGCGTCTTGAGATCGCCAAGTCCATAGAAAAGACCAACACTTCCATTCCAATCAGCAACTGCAAGACATTGATGCACTTTGGCCAGGAACACCTGGATTCAGCGTTCGAGGAGATGCTTAAGGCACAGATGGATGTGGACAACTGGGTATTCAAGGATGGAGTTATTTACTTTGCCAATGTTAACGCGAACGAATCGGGTGCGTTGGACAACTCCCAGGCGGTGCGCAACTTGTTGAACTACGCGGAGCAGATTGAGTCGATTGTTTAGATAGAGAATGGTGCGAGAGGGGCGCCTTTTAGCTTACCGTCAGCGGCGAATATTATTACTAGTGGATTGCGCTTGTAGTTCTGGAGAAATGGAGGTGTATGAGTAGGAATTTCTGGGCTATGAATTCTCTGTACCATGGAATTCACCACAGCCCTCGCCGACAGCAACTGTGGCCCAATTCTTCACTCGGATTGAAAAACAGTGAATTGGGGCCTAGTAACTAACCCGAAAAGTTCTTGGATATTGCACCCATGTTCTTTCACTCTACTTAATCGTGATCAAAGGACTGTGTTCGTCTCCGTTTCCTACTATATTCTATTCGCCCACATTGCCAGTATGTGGAAAGCACCCCCGGTTACTCTACTCAAGCGAGTCGTAGAAACCTTTATAAGCTCCGTCCAAATCGGCCAAGAAGAGCTCGCAGTCTTCAGCAGAAAGCTCGGCATCCCCCAAATTATTGAGCTTGATCAACCACCCCACCAACTTGGATTTCCCTGCAAAATTGATTGGGGTGCTGTCGTCGTTTTCATGTGTGACCAAGTCGTTCAAAGAAATCACCAAGTTGCTCAAGAGCGGATGAAGCTGTTCTTTTGTGTTGTAGTTGAGCTTAAGTGCGTCCATTAGCGTTATGAAGTTGCCTGTAGCTTCTGCTACTAGACGAGCGCTCGCAGCAGAAGCGGTGTTGGTTGTTTGCAGTGTTGGATGGCTGGAACTGTCCACCACAGTGTGCAAATGCTCAATTGTCGCCGGAATACCAGAAACTAGGCGGTCGGCGGCCAAGGGAACGTGCACCCGAAGTTTTTCTTGGAGGACAGACATGAGGTTTGAACAATCTGAATCAACTCCAGGCAAAATCTCAAGAAGAACTCCACGATGCGAAGGACTCTTACCAAATGTCAGTACGAGCGTGTGGTACTGATTTATAAGCCGCATCACGGTGCCGGTATATTTTTCCTTATCGGTGATATAGTCTTTGAGAAAGGAGTTTTCGATCACCTGTAATGCAGTTGCAATTGAATAGATCTCACACACTGCCTCATATACCGCTTTATGTATAGGGGTGGCGATAAGTGAGGACCGTGAGATTTCCTGATGGAAGTTTGTTCCGCTCTCGGCAGGCGTATATGAAGATGCCGAGGTGGGGGCGTATGCTGGAGGAGTAGACATGGTGGTTTGTGGAAATTACGCATGCAGACGCATGTACAATTTGTATTGTGCGCGTTGCGCTCCAGAGAAATTGGAACGGCTAATGATAGTGCTTGCGCTTCTCATTACAATGGCTGGGGCATTAATTGGGAAATGCCGACGTGAAAGTACAGAAATACATCAGCTAGTTTTGTTTTCGCTCATGACCTTGCCAAACTAGGATGTCCCACATATACGTTCTACTTTCTTTATTTTGGATTACCGTTTTTGATATTGAAAGCTTTTCGCCGACATGACGGTTTTCCTCCAAAAACCGGATCTTTATTGTCCATTCAACACCCTATCAATGCCCTAATGAGTATTGAATCGTAGACCCTCCTGTCATAACACTACTCTTCGCGCCTTGTTCTACAAATATCTCCGCCACGGTTTGAACTATCGTAAATCATTAGTCTATATATGTCAATGCAGTAGAGCCCGTGCGCCCTTTGCTATCGGGGTTATATCCCAATTCCTGTAAACCAGATCGTGAATACCTAATAACAGTTGGAGGCGGACAAAACGAGTGCAAAATCTTTTGTGCCATATCTTGGTTCTGTTCGTACGCCAATTCATTGACAGTCTCTTTCCCGAATATTTCACGGGCCAAATGACATTCTTCTCTGATAAGCAGAAGTAAATATGCGCAGCTGGGAACATTGAAAGGAGAAACAGTAATCGGAATCGCGAACGAGATGTTTTGGCCCCGAGTAACCTTCACCTTCACTTTAATCTCATGCTTAAGCGCAAATAGCTTTCCCTCCATGGAAAAGCTCTGCGTATTCGTCATCGGTATTCCAATTGCAGATGTAGTGTGGGTTTTAAACCGAATGAACGACGCTGTCGCGGCGGTTACTGGAGCTTCTGAAAATTTATATGTTTCATCATAGAGAGCTAGCCAGTCATTTTTATACGGGAGAGCGAGAGATATTCTCTCAGAAAAACCCTCAGTAGTAAGGTTCATATTGTAATTTTTGGAAAACAATGCTAGTTGTGATTCTTTATGCGTCGGGAGACCGCTGTCAAAGCATTCGAGGATCTCGTTCAATTTGACTGAAATCTGCTTAATTCCAAACGACTTGACATGTTTGTTGAGCATGGGGTTAGCAAGAACTTGGAGCACAATAGAGAATTGATCCTGCGGTCCAACGCAAGTCAGAACAACTGTCGAGTGCACCACTGTATGCTTATCTGAGGAGATATGAGTATCCCGAACCGGCTCGGAAAACTGGCGATATAATGGAAGCGCAGCGAAGGATTGGATAGGAATGTCAAATGCTGTGGCAAACAGTAGTTCCGTCGCCGCAGACGCACCTCCAGATATCTTAACCACAAGCTGGTGCACACATGAAGCGTCCCAGGTGGGAGAAAAAATGCTGGGGACAACATCACGAGGCAATGGAACCATTATTGGAATGTCCAAACCTAGCATCTCCTGGTCAAACAGACCTACCGGAGGCATGTACACTATGTATTCAGGTGTTAGTTTGAAATCTTTGAACACCGAGGATTTTCCGAGCTTCGATGGCATGGATACACGTTGGTGGGTTCGAATTGAAATCATGACCGATCTGCATCGGAAGGGTAAACCATTCGTGGAACGGATCTCAATGGTGGTTTCGATTCGAGGCTATTGTTAGTAACAATCACGGAAGAATGGTAAACACACAAGAACATACTATAGAATGAGCCACTCCAGGGCTTCCGCGAACAATGCTGGTCCCATTAGGACGTAGGTCCATATAAACCGGACAATCTTGTTTTGGAGGCATTTGCGGTCAATGAGGTCAGGTCACCGTAGATTTGCCTCATGCTTGATCCATACACAACGCTCGCGCACACGCATACTGTGCCATGCGAGATTCACAAGGCGTTGCAGGAGGAGCGATGTCTCAACCTCGGAAGTCACTCCCAAGGTGTGATGCAAAGTACTTACGAGCAGTTTTACAACGCACAATTGCATTCTATAAGAAAAGGGGAACCACCGCGTGAGTGACTTTATAGTCGTCGAACTTTGTACGGTAATAGCGAAGTGACTCCAAGCCGCTCACACTAAGATTGACAGCCACAAAAACCCACGCTGCAAAAAACGCCACGCTCACTTGCAGAACCTGCCAACGCCAAGCTGCAGCTGCAACTGCAAGGTAAATTGCAATTTCGTCGCTGTAATGGGCGCATGCAACAAGCAGAAACATGCGGAATGTAGGAACAGAATACTTCACGAGCCCCGCAAGATGCTGGTGATTCTGGAATTGGTCTAGAGAGAAAATTGCAAACACCAACATGGCTACCATGTGCCGTGGCCCCAAGGCTGGTGCACTAGACTCTAGAAGTCCAAAATAGCAATTTGCCGCTACACAGATGTAGAAGAGGATGCCCACAGCGTAATGTGACACATGCATGCGTGAAGTCAGCCCCCATTGAGTCAATGCAATGCTTTCTGCTGCTCTTCGCGTCGCCTGTAGCGTAAGCAACAACCATACTATTCCGGGTTGAGTAGTGAGTATCCGGTTGGCCGCATACGGTAGCTGTGCCCACTGAAGAATCATAAACAATATGTAAAAGTGACCAAAGTACTTCTTGGGAACTGTCAACCTAGCGAAAAGTTGCACGAGGCGTGCCAAACCTTTGCCCGATGATCTTTGGGTTTGGGCAACCTTTCCGTATGCGAGAAGTTGGTTGAGTGGAGCACAAAACTTGGTGAACAAGACAAGTGCAGATGCAAGCATGAAGTAGATGGAAATTAGGATAGGAATGGACATGGCACTAGAATAAAAAAAAAATCCACGGGTTTTTCCTCCGGAAGGGGTGGAGGGAACTACTGGAGTTGAAACGAAACTCATTGTAGCATTATGCACCCTGCAGTCATTAACCCAGACTCCAATCGACGTAATCGGGCCTCAAGAAAATGAGTCGACGAATCAGTCGACGTAATAACGAGTCAGGGACCGGTTAAAGATTGAACGCAACCACCAGAAACACTACGATTGCAAAACTTACCCTATTAGTACATTATTAATTACACCCAGAAACACCGCTTAACGGCCAACATACTTCTTCTCGAAGTATCTCACAAAGTTGAATCCGATGAAGGAAAAGGCACAAGCAAGCTCGAAACCAATGTCTCCACCGTAGTCACCAATCTTAGTGGCAATAACACCGGCGTACCAGACTTGGTCCATACCAAGAACAACACCAGCAGCACCACAGCAGAAACCGAAAACACCAGCGTAACCGATAGGGTACGAGGTCTTAAGGTGGAAGTTCTCGTAGTCGTAAGCAGCGAAGCTTCCCTTGTTCCAGATGAAGTGCTCGGAGCAACCCATGGTGATGTAGATAGACAAGTAGTAACCAATCAAGTTCATGAAGTTGTCCATAACGTCAGCGAACTTGTAGTAGGCTGGGATACAGATGGCCAAGGTAACAAAGTTACCGGTAATGGTCCAGAAGATTCTAGGAATTCTGGCCAACTTGGACCAAGCAGCTTGACCGGACAAACCAATAGAGTACATGTTTGGAATGTTGTTGGCGACAGTAGACATGGCAAGAATGACACACAAGAACTCACCGAAACCGTGCAAGGAGTCTTCCACAAGGATGGCGTACACCAAACCACCAATAGATTCGGTATCGTACAATTCGTACCATCTGTCGTTGGTCAAAGTACCAGTGGCACAAGCAGCACCCAAAATCAAGGTGAAGATTAATGGGAACATCAAACCGAGCAAGATACCAAAGAAGACACGAATGCAGTTGGCGTCTCTAGGTTGGTAGACAGTGTAGTCGGAAGCGTAAGTGGTCCAACCGGCAGCGAAACCGAAAATGGTACCACCAAATGACAAAACATCACCGGCAACAGTAACACCGCCAGAAGTGGTGCCCCAGGTGAAGTTCTTGGACATGGCCATACGAGCAATGATAGCAATGAAGGCAACCAAGTTAGGAATCCACGACCACTTCTCGTAGGCGTGGATGATGTTGTAACCGAAGAAAGTGACCAAAATGGTAGAGATAATCAAGATCAAACATCCGGCCCATGGAGGACACTTACCACCGTTGATAATGTGCAACAACTGGGCAGAAGCCATAATGTTGACAGCACCCCAACCAACACAAGCCACCATGTTAATAGCAGCAAAAATTCTCATACCATAGTCACCCATAAGGAATTTGGACAAGATGATTTGTCTGAGACCCAACTTGACACCAAAGATAGAAAAGAAGGCAACAGGCAAAGCACCCAAGAGACTGAAAAAGATGATACACATGATACATTGAAACATGGACAAACCGTAAACGGTAACACCCAAAGCACCAAGAGCAAAAGAGGCAATGACCATGTTAGCGGACAACCACATAGTGGCAGCGTTAGTAATGGATGCATCGGTCTTTTCTTCATCAGTCACCATTTCAATACCCTTGGTTTCAGCATTCAACTTGCTGGCGATTCTGTCGAATAAACTCAACCCCACGACGGAGGTTTCAGCATTCCCGGAATCCTCCAAGGACTTTTCAAATGACTCGGTAGAGGTTCTCTTTTTGGTCTCGCCAACGGCGATGATTTTTTCCTGATCAGACATTGTGATGAAAAAGAGAGCAAAATGAACACGCTGCCTACAACGAGCGCATCTCTTTGAACTTATACCGCGCAATTTTTTTCCAGTCCTACACTGAAAGATAAGCGGCTTCGTCTTCCGACCTCTATTTCTGCATCTGGCGCAGATGCATTTTAGTGCCACATGCAGAATGCCGGTAAATGCCCGTACGTTTTCCGGCACACAGCCCTTCGTTTCCTTTTTCTGCGCGTATCATTGGTTGTTGCAGATCAATATCGCCTTGTCTAATTTACATACCGCGCGGCGAAGCCGCGGGTCATGCAGCCGCCTACATTCGCACCTACATGCCCTTTAACTCCTTCCTTATCTTGAAAAAGAAATTTCACTGACACAGCTCGTTTAGTGATGTGGCACTGGGTTGTTTCTTGTTCGGCAGGGAAGGTGTGGGGCATGATTTTGTGTAATTTCTATGAGATTCGCCGCCTCGTACACGCGTCGGAAGTTCGTTTGTAAAAGTATCGTGATGTATGGTACGGAAAAACCCGTCACTGCCGACCAAAAAAGCCATTTTTCTCTGGCTGTATGCAGGTCACACTGACTCGGGTGAAAGTGGAAATTGCAATCGGGGACGCAGTCAGTAATAAACAGCGGGCCATTTGTATTAAGCATTCGTGCAAATTCATGCATTTATGGGGTTTGACAATGAACGGTGGTCAATAGAGAAGATTGGGAAGTGGTCATAGTACTGGAAAAGGTAAATGGCAGGGAACAGTCAACGCTGCGTATTTCCTTTTTTTTGCTGACCGTTAGGTGAATTTTTCTTTATCTTGTAAGATAAGAAAAGCGGGGTGCCAATTACTCACATTGGGCAATTACGGGAGATATTACATGTACTACTATCGAGTCAAGTACGACAATCGTATTGGAGCGAAAAAATATACTTGAGCCTTGGATCACGGCCGATGCTACAACAGGATTGAGCCAATTCCTTTGTGGAGATTTTCAATTTCCCGATTTTGTTACAGTGGTCGTATTCCGTACATTTTTCAGTCATCGACTTTGTCCCCGGGTTTCTCTTCCCCGGATTTTTTTCTCACGGATAACGAAAGGCTGAAGTGGATGGAGACCCACGGGAATTTTGAGTGGATCAAAAGCTACAAATGAATAAAGACCTTACAAACGAATAAAAGCCTTAAAAACGAATTATGGTCTTAAAAATGCATAGCCATGACAAATGATTCACAGTGAAGATAAAAGGGACTTGGATGAAATAATCGTGGCTCATTCTGAATGAGGAATTGGGCATTTGGATAGTTCCGATGTGATGGACCTGATGGATCTGATGGACCTGATGGACCTGATGGACCCGATGGAGCATGTAAAGTGGTAAGCGTTTTTCGGCGAGTCTGATCCAATAGCGGCTGCAAGGCATTCACGAGTGATTACCGTTCCGCTATTCCCATGACTTACTTGTCTCTGATTCCCATGACTCTAGTCTCTTGACTCTAGTCTCTGATTCCCATGACTTACTCTCATGACTTACTCTCTTGACTCGACCCTCTTGACTCTAGTCTCTCATTCTTCTGCGCATCCCTATCCCCACTCGCTACACCATCGCCAGTAGTCTTATAGCTTCTACAAAGTACACATTTCACAACATTAGGACACGTCCAAGCGATCCACGCTCACTTGGTGCCGAAATAGATACCCAAGATAAGGGCAAGAATCACAATGATGATGACAATAATGAGGAAGCACCACAACCTCTTCCGGCGCGCCTTCTTCGCCGAAACCACCGCCTTCTGGGTGTGGCCCACGCCCTGCTCAATGTCGTGCTGCGCCTCGCCCACCTGCTGCTCAATCTGCTGGATGGGCTGGTCCTGCTCCACCACCAACTCCTCCATGTCGTGGAACAACTGCGTCAACTCCGCCATGGTCTTCTCCAACTTCAACAACTCGCGGTGGCGCACTTGCACCTCGTTCAACACCGTGCGCGCCTCGCCGCGGCGGTTCAGCTGCATCAACGCCTGCTGGAAAATCTGCTGGTTGGCGCTGCCGTCCTCCACCACCGCGCGCACCTCCTCGTCCGTGGCCTCCGGCTTGACAATGCGGTACTGTCTCTCCGCCTGGAGGCGCGTCTGCTCGCGGTTGTTGCTCTCGGTCAACCGGAACCGCTGGATATGCTCCAAGAACTTGTTGCGCGCGCTCTCCGCCTGGTCCATCTTCTGCTGGCTGCCCAGCGCCACCGCCTGGGTCTGGGCGTTCTTGATGCGCGACTTCAACTCGCTCTGCAAGCTCAGCGCCTCCAACACCAACGCGTCGATCTGCTTGGCCGCGTACTCGGCCTCGTCGTCCGTCAAGTCCAAGTCCTGCAAGTGTGCCCGCTGTTTGTTGGCCACAAGCTCCACCAACCCGCCGTAGTTGTCCAACTGGGCGTTGATGTCCTGGATTTCGTTCATGAACGCGACAAAGTCGTCGTCGCTGCCGTACTTGTACGAGCTCATCTCGTAGGAGCCGCTATTGTGGCCGTTGCCGTAGTAGGGGTTGCTCATGTCGGCGAAGTAGGAGGAAAAGGAAATGGGTGGGCACAAAAAAACACCACCGCCGGCGTGTGTGCAGGCCGGCTCCTTCTGTGCCCGGAGTGGTGGCCGGGGCGGGCGGCGGCATGGCGGCGCGAAGCCAGCTAGCGGTGGCGGGTGCGGCGACACGGGCCGCCCGCGTAAGTTTGGGCGTTTTCTGTTTTTCTGGGGTGCCGCCCGCCGGGGGTGGTGCTCCACCTTGTTCTATCTTTAGCGTGCGCAGCGCGATACGAAGGTGCGACACCAGGCGTTTTGCAATTTGGCGCGGGAGACACGCCTGGGAAGAATGTGGTTGGTAGGGGGAGGAAGGTGACGGGTGTAGCTGGCGGTTGCGGTCGCCAGTAGTCTACATGTACCTGATGTACTGGATGTACTGGATGTCTACTTGTGTAGATGTACGAGTTGCTTTTATTAGTTGTCTAGATGTCTAGATGTCTAGTTGTCTAGATGTCTAGTGGTGCTAGTGGTGCTAGTTGTCTAGTTGTATTGGTTGTATTAGTTTTCTAGCTGTCTGGTTGTCTAGTTGTGCTAGCGGTGCTAGATGTCTAGTTGTCTAGTTGTATTAGTTATATTAGTTGTATTAGTTGTATTAGTTGTATTAGTTGTATTAGTTGTATTAGTTGTATTAGTTGTATTAGTTGTATTAGTTGTATTAGTTGTATTGGTTGTATTGGTTGTATTGGTTGTATTGGTTATATTAGTTGTCTAGTTGTATCATTTGTGCTACTTGTGCTAGATGTACTGGATGTATTTGATGTGTAGTCGTGGTAGATGTCTAGTTTTCTAGTTGTCTAGTTGTTTATTTGTGCTAGTTGTGCTAGTTGTGCTAGTTGTGCTAGTGGTGCTAGTGGTGCTAGTGGTGCTAGTGGTACTAGTCGTCTAGTTGTCTAGTTGTGCAAGTTTTATTAGTTATACTGGTTGCACTACTTGTACTATTTGTACTACTTGTACCACTTATACTAGTTCTAGTTCTACTAGCTCTACTAGCTAGATTGCACTTGTTGGATTATTCAAATTACTAGTTCGGTAATACCAATTAGATCATACTGCTTAGATTGTACTAAGTAGAGTATTGCTTGGTTTGTACTAGTTGGATCACCAGTTAGACTATAAGAGCTAGATTATGCTGGTTGATTACTTGATTACGAGTTGTTCACGAGTTGATTATCAGCTGATTACTAGTCGATCTCCAGCTGTACTACCTGGTGACAGCTACATCACTAGTTGGATTACCGCTTGGACTACCGCTTGGGCTGTACTAATAAGCTTATACTAGTCACATTATTCTAGCTATTTGGAGTACTAGTTACTAGTTGAATTACTAGCTGATTACTAGTGGATTACTAGCTGATTAATAGTTGGATTAGTAGCTTATAACTAGTTGGATTAAACTAGTTGGGTTTTACTAATTGGACTGTACTAGTTGGATTACTAGTTGGATTAGTTAGATAGTACTAGCTGGATTGTACTAGTTGGGTGTACTTGTAGGATCGTACTTAAATTAATAGTAAGATTGCATAGCTAGATTACACGGGTTAGATTGCACTGATTAGATTGAACTAAGTAATATATCTAGTAGAGTACCACGCGGTAGATGGAAGGGGAAAAAATTGTGGGACAAGATCAATGGAGGAAAAGATGGCCAAGGAAGCTGTGACGGGTGGAAGAAGAAAGTGAAAGGTAGACGAGCGACAGTAGTCTAGGAGAAATATCTTAATCCTGATTTAATTGGATTGCACTAGCTAAGCGTTAATTGGATTGTCGTACTTAGATTGAGAAAGTTAGATTATACTATTGACTTCTAATCGAGTTGCACTCGCTGTATTACTAGTTGGATTGGACTTGTGAGATTACCAGTTAGTTTACTAGCTTGGTTATATTATTAGATTGCACTAGTTAGATTACTAGTCAATTAATAGTCGAACTAGCCGATTACTAGTCGATTACTAGTCGCACTAGTCAATTACTAGTCGCACTAGTCAATTACTAGTCGCACTAGTCAATTACTAGTCGAACTAGTCAATTAATAGTCTATTATTATTTTTATTGTACTGTTTGGATTACAGTTAGATTGCTAGTTGGATTATACTAGCTGGGTTTTACAAAGTAGATTGTGCTTGTGCTCGTAAGATTACTAGTTGTACTAGCTACATTATAATAACAGGGTTTTGTTTGGATCGTACTAATTTGTCAACTCAATTTTTTCGGTCTTCATCCCATATAATTGAGAAGAAGTGTGGAATACTTCCCACCTCTCTTTTCTCACCTTTGACTTGAATTTCTTTCGCTGAGAAGTAACCCTCGCTACTCCTGTTACGAAGTACGGTGAGTAATTCACGGTCTCCCTTCCAGACTTGGACTTCCGCTTGAATAAGAAGTTCAAGTCTGAGAACCCTCGAAATTGCATTGCCATACTCGATTTCCTTTTAAATCCACTATTCACCGGAGAATTTATTCAAACTTGCCAAAGCCGTATCCAGCTGTTCCACGCACAACAAAGAAGCGTAATACCACATGCACAAATTTTTCTTTGCTCACATCACAGCTCTAATCTCCTTCTGCAGTTTCATATACTCTAAAGTAACTCGTCGGTAATAAATTTTCGATTTCCAAAGGATAGTTTCTACAAAGGAAAAAGCCACTCCTCTTAATGTCGCACATACTCTGCTCTAACTGAATTTTGAACATTCGGTCTGAAAACTATTTATATCGTTGATCATTTCCCTAGCTGATAAAGGCAAAATGCTTACTTTGTTTGAAGAGTACCAGCTTCGAGAATACTTTTAAAAGAAAATGCATCACGAAATCCAAAAATCGTGAACTCCGCACCGCGAGAATACCATGGAATAAATGCCTGACTACAACAGCCCACCAAACATCGTATTAAGCCTTAGAATTATAAAGAGTTTCTCTTCAAGCAAAAATCAAGACATTGAATGACCAATACAGTGTATATTTTCAAAGGAATCATACTTGTAGCTTCATCGCAAAACACAGTTAAATCCCGGTTTTGGCCTATACAATTAAACTGACGCGCATTTCCAAGTCAAAGACTTTGAGAAATCACGGCTCTGCTCCGCATTTCCAAAATCAAGACTTTGGACATACCATTCACTGAATAAATTCTTCAAAGCAAATCCAGTTTTCTCATTGCGACTTGATGAAATCCACGGTGCACCTCAATTTGGAGAGTGCGAAAGTCATACTCGAGAAGGCAAGTTAAATGTCACTTGACGGCCATGGAACCGCAACTTTGTAAGTTTGGGATTCCGTGTAAGAAGATAATGGCATAGACACGCAAGAAGTACGAAATCCGGATATGAGGTGTAGGGCACGCCCTAGAAACCACTGTACTGTACTCACTGAATCTGTATGCTCACTGAACTGTACTCGCTGAATCATTGAACTGTACCCACCAACTACTTCAAACCGCAACTACCTCGCGTCGGTCCATCTAGCGGTTACTGCTCATAGCCCGTTTTAGACCCGTGCATTTTCCAGAGTCCCGGCCACGCATTCGCTGACTGCTATCCACCATATTCTATCAGCCTTTTCTCAACCTTTTCAGCCTTCTCCTGGTTATCGATTCTTGGATTCTCCATTGCCTGGATCAAGCTCCGCCGCCTTCTCTACCTCAATCACCATGCCCGAACTCCCTCCAGCGTTGCACCAGGCTGCCGGCCACGACGGCTGTCTAGCAGAAGGTCCGATTTTCGCCAAACCGTCGTCACCCCAGGAAATCGAGTTCTACACCCAAATGGCGCCCCACGCCCAATTACACGAGCCCGCGTCGCATCTCTCCCACTGGATGCCGACATTTATGGGTCTCTTGACTGCGGACGGATCCCAACTGCCGCCGTTTATTGTGTTGCTGAACCTATACCACGGCATGTCGCGACCTTGTGTTCTCGATATCAAGCTCGGGGCAGTTTTGGTGGACGATACGGTCTCGGAAGAGAAAAGAGACCGTATGGCTCGCGTCAGTGCCGAGACAACCAGCGGGCTGCTTCACTTTCGAGTGTGTGGAATGAAAGTGTTTTCGTCGCAGTCTCCCCGAATCGCACTTCCCCATCTTTCTGATAGTATATCGGAGGAGCCAGTGCCAGGTGGAGCTTACTACTCCTTTGACAAAAGCTTTGGCCGTCGTCTTTCTCCTGAGACCGTCACCGCAGGAATAGAATGCTTTTTCCACCGGTTTCCCTATCGTCACCACCTCTACAACCGGTTTCACCAGCGGTTGCAGCTCTTGTATAATTGCTTGTTAGATTCGGAGGTTCGCATCAAGTCGGGTCTGTTGTTATTTGTTTACGATGCGGATCCTCGCCGGTGGGAAGATCTAGATGATGAAAAGTATCTCGAGGCAGATCCGCTATTAGCAGAGGATGAGGATGAGGATGAGGATGAGGATGAGAATGAGAATGAGAATGAGAATGAGAATGAGAATGAGAACGAGAATGAGAATAAGAATGAGAATGAGAATGAGAATGAGAATGAGAATGAGAATGAGGACGAGAATGAAGAGGATAAACATAACGACCACAAGGAACAAAATACACAGGACAATGGAAAAACAAAAGACCATAAAGAGCTAAAACCAAAAGGTCCTCTTAGCAGGCTCCGTCTCATTGACTTTGCCCATGCTAAAGTTACTCCCGGGCAGGGCCCAGATGAAAACATCATCGTCGGCATAGAAAACTTGTTACAAGTATTCGCAACATTAATAGATGGTTAGTATGTATTAGTATGCTACAACAATTTGGTGATCTTACCAATAGCAATGGTCACACCTTGGTCTCTCAAGGTGAAACGACCCAATTGCGGGTAATCGTTGTAAGTCTCGGCACACACGAGCTCAGGAACCTCCAACACCGCAATAATCTTCATGCCCTTCTTGGCAAATGCAGGTGGCTTCTTGGACTTTCTGTTGGTGCCCTTCTCCAACTTGTGCTTCAACTCAATAAACTTGACTTCCTCGATGGCAGTATGCAAGTGCATCACACACGAGAAACCGTTGGACAAAATCGACTTCAATTCGACAATAGCAATTTGCGCCTCAAAACGGGTCACAGTCTTGACTGGGTTCTTGAGCGAAGTCAACACGTAACCTTGTTGCACGTCCTCTTCTTCAACACCCTTGATCTTCAATCTAATTTGCTCTCCACTGTAGGCACCCTCGCACTCCTGTTCGGTTTCATTGTAAATGGCAACAACTTCCACCGTCGTCTTGTTAGGCATCATCAACAAAGAAGCATTCTTCTTGATGTGACCAGACTCAACCTTACCTTCGACAATGGTACCCATGTCCTTCATCTTACCGGAAATTGGCAACATGAATGGCGCGTTAATATGACGGCTACCAATCTTCATGTTGTCCAAGTACTCCAACAAAGCTGGACCGCTGTACCATGGGCAGACATCGGCTGGGATTCTGTCCTTCAAACCGGCACCGGTGTAACCAGAAACAGGCATGAAAAGGATGTCATCCTTGCTGTAACCAATACCCTTTAAGAAAAGACCCAATTTAGCGGTACAGTCCTTGTAACGCTCTTCGGACCAGTTGACGGTAGGGTCGTCCATCTTGTTGACAACCACAATGATCTTGTTGACACCTTGGGTCTTGGCCAACAAAGCATGCTCTCTGGTTTGACCACCCTTTTCGAAACCGGTTTCGTACTCACCCTTTCTGGCAGAAATGACCAAGATACCCACATCGGCTTGCGAGGCACCACCAATCATCTCCGAAACGTACATCTTGTGTCCTGGGGCGTCCAAGATGGTGTATCTTCTCTTGTCAGTCTCGAAACAGGCCTTACCAACCTCAATGGTCTTACCATCATTTCTCTCCTCCTTGTTGGTGTCCATGACCCAAGACAAGTACCAACCTTGTCTACCCGCGTCCTTGGCCTCTCTTTCGTACTTGTCAACGGTACGCTTGTCAACAGCGCCGGTCAAGTACAAAATGTTACCACCCATGGTGGATTTACCGGCATCAACGTGGCCCATGAAAATGATCGAAAGATGGTCCTTACCACCGAACATATCCTTGACAACTTCTTCGTCAACCTCATCCTCTTGCTCCTTGACCAATTGGTCGGAGGTCACACCTGGAGTAGACTCCCTAGACGCATTGCTCTTGGAGGTAGCCATGGCCTTGGCCTTGACAACAGGCTTGGAAGTTGGCGCTGGAGACTCCTTCTTTGGCTCCTCCTTCTTTGGCTCCACCTTGGCCGCGGCCTTTTCTTCAGCCTTTGGCGTTTCTTTCTTTGGTGTTTCAGCCTTTGGCTCCTCGGCCTTTGGCTCCTCCTTCTTTTCGACCTTTGGCTCCTCCTTCTTGATGGTCTTGGAGGCGTTGCTCAACTTGATACCAGAAGAAGAAGTCAACTTCAACGTCTTTTTGGGCTTGTTCAAAGAGGCCAGTGCAGATTGCTGCTTCTGGTAATCAGCCAAAGACATTCCTTGAGCTTGCTGAGGTTGTGCATTGTAGTTGTACTGGTTGCTGTACTGGTTGTTGTACTGGTTGTTGTACTGGTTGTTGTACTGGTTGTTGTACTGGTTGCTGTACTGGTTGTTGTACTGGTTGTTGTACTGGTTGTTGTACTGGTTGTTGTACTGGTTGTTGTATTGGCCTTGGTATTGGCCTTGGTATTGGCCTTGGTATTGATCTTGGCCCTGGTAGTTGCTGTATTGGTTGTAGCCACCTTGCTGGTAGTTTTGGTATTGCTGGTAGCCGCCCTGTGGCACGAAGGATTGAGCGCCGTTCGGGTTGTAAGAACCGGCCTGCTCGTTGATGTTAGCGTTTCCAAGGTCGTTGGCCAACTTATCGGCGTTGTACTGCTGGTTGTCCGACATTTTCAAAGGATAGGATCACGATGGCACCGAAGGTCAAATTTTTCTTTTTTTTCCTCTGCTGTTGCGCCAGTTCCGGGGGGTCGCGCACGTGGTGCGGAGGAGTTCCGGGGGGGCAGTCCGTGGCTGCAAAAGCGCACGATTCTGGCTCGCCTTCTCCTACTCCAAGTTGTGTTGAGGGTTTTCTCCGTGGCTTTTCTTTCTTTCCCAATATTTCTCCACGGATTTCCTTTCTTTCCGAAACATTGTGGATTTGACAAGTCGTAGCTCTTCCTGTTTAGCAGTGTCTTTGGCCTGGAACATTTTGCAGCCAACAAATTGCCCCAGATAAGGTACTAACACCAGGAACAGCAAGGAGAATTGGGGTTAAAACCAGGCGGCTAAGAAAGAGCGATATAAAAAGGACATATTCTCCTCCACGAAACCCTTTTCACTTTAGTATGACAACAGCCGCTTATTTGTGCGAGTGCGAACCCGTAAGTGCACGTCATGCAGAATCATTAATCTAACAATCACCCCAGTGCTCCACTCCCCCAATCTCTGCAGGACTGTGCAGGATGGCTCTGGGATTAGTTCCCCCAACAGCCGTACGAGTAAAGAATGGCGTCTGGTAGCCAATCATATACGGCAAATACGTCCCCTCCTCCAGCGCAAATTTCCGCCAGTGCAGGCAAACGGTAGGAGTTGGTGTTTTGGGATTCCTAACAATCTCGCAAAAGAGTGTGTTTCTGCTAAATGCACGGAACATCCACCTCGTCCTGTATCTATATCGAGGGTGAGTGGTAATCACCAACCAAAAACTTTCTCCACTACAGAAACCGTCCACCATGCCTATCTTCGGCGAGAAACCCTTCACTTCAATCACGGTAAAGATCAACCAGCTCACCACTCCAAACAGAAACTCTGATTTGGAGGATGACTCAATTGAGCTTTCCATGGAAAACCTTCTTGACCTTATCAAGATCCAACACTCTGGTGCCGTGGAAGCTGCTCGCGCCATCCGGAAGAGAATCAAGTACGGAAGTCCAGTTTCTCTGCAGATTCTAGCGTTGAACCTCTTGGAGTTGCTTGTGCTCAATGGAGGCCCCAAAGTCGGGCCTGTCATTGCCTCGGATGATCGTCTTACTGAACTTTTGAGATCCATTCTTTCTGGCCACGGCCGGTCGGGCTTGGGCGGAAGCTACGACCCTGAGGTTGTTCAGAGAGTCAAGGAGTTGGCCATTGGCTGGAAATCCGAGTTCAAGGATATGGATGGGTACAAGGGCTTTGCTAATCTCTGGAGAGCCATTCCCAAGAAGTCAGGTCACCATCTGCGTTCCACGGCCAACGCGGCCCATAGCTTCCCAGCCAGTGATGATGAAAAGGAAGATCACACGTTCCATCCGTCTGAGCGCCATATTCCCCGCTTTGGAGACTGGGCACTGCCCCCTCCTCGTCCTAGCACCGCTTCTCCATATGGCGGAGACGCTGACAAGAAGAAAAAGAAAAAGAGAGGAAAGGGCCACGTGCGCTATGCGGATCCCAATTACAAGATTCCACAAATCAACTATGAGGTGGAGGCGCCAAAGATCCGTAACACCATTGCCGAGTGCCACACTCACACCACGGCATTGGTCAATGCGCTCTTGGCGCTTCCCGAGGGAGCGGTTGTGCTAGATGACAAGAAGGTTTCGGCGGAGTTCAACAAATGCCGCAAGATCAGAAGATCTGTTCTTCAGTACTTGCAGTTTGTTGGCGCTGGCGACAGCTCGAATAAGCCAAAGGCGGTGCAAGAGTTGGACGACGAGTTTTTAGGCAGTTTGATTGTGGCCAACGACCAATTAGTGGAGGCTTTCAAGGCGTTTGACAAGAAGAGTGGTTACACTGAAGATAACCCTGCGCCCGACTACAATGAGGAGGATGACAGCGATGAAAGCTACTACACAAGCGATGATTCGGATGACGAGGTTGCTGAAAGACTTGAGGGGATGCAATTGGAGGGAAGCAGCTCTAAGTTGCAAGACGCGGTCAAGGGCGTACCTCCACCGGTCCCGGGCAAGCCCAAGGGCTTGAGCAAGGTGATTACGCCTAACCACACCAATGGGTCTTTGGATAACGCTGATCCATTTGGCGATCGCAACGAGGTGAGTAAGTCGCCGTCTGTGTATGACTAGTGCGTAGTAAGAAATGAGAGACAAGAGTAGAAGGGTAGACAAGAGTGCACAAGAGTAGTAGACAAGGTTAAACAAGAGTAGGCAAGATTAGACAAGGGAAGACAAGAGTGCACAAGAGTACACAGAGTAGAGGAGCACACAAGAGTAGAGGAGTACACAAGAGTGGAGATAAGCGAAGAAACAAGATTAGACAGGTTAGGATCCATAGGGAGTCACACGTGTCCCAAATGGAACTGCTAGGACGTGAACAGGTAGAACCGTGAGACAAAAGTGACCAGAAAATGAAGAATGGAGAAGAAGAGAGAAGCAAGAACGAGAAGAGCAACGCGAGACGAGAGCAAGGGCGAAAGCAAAAAATCCGAAGACGAAGCAAAAGCACAAAAAGCCACCATCCTAAAATCACTACTCACCCTGTAGTAGTAGTAGTAGTAGTAGTAGTAGTAGTAGTAGTAGTAGTAGTAATACTAATACTAGTAGTAGCAGTAGTAACAGTATTACTAGTGGTAGGAGTAACACTAATAGTACTTGTATTACTAGTAGTAGTAACACTAATACTGCTACTAGTGGTGTGGGAAATAATTAATATAAGCAGTAATAGTACTGGTATTACTGGTAGTACTAGTATTAATAGTCTCAGTACAGTAGCAGTACTGTAGTGCTAGTAGTAGCAGTACAGTAGTAGTAGCAGAGTAGTGCTAGTGGTAGTAGTACTAGTGGTAGTAGCAAAGTAGTACTAGTAGTAGTGTTAGTAGTGGTAGTAGTGGTGTGGTGGGAGTGCACACGGGGAACGTGGGGAATCAACCACCACGCTTCTACTTTGGGAAAACATCACCAATGGCGTCGGGCACAAACACCTCCAATGGCACGGAAACAGACCCGTACCTTCACACCGGGCGTGCGCCAGCGGCTCTGGCAGCGCAGTATCGCCCGCGCTTCAAGAACCCCCATCGTCTTCCGCCGGTTTCGGAATTCGCTCTAGATCATATTCTCACCCACGCCGTGCTCCCGCAGTCGGAGGCGGTGGCCCAGTCGCTTCTCAGGGTTAATTCGCACTACCAAACGGACTTGCGGCGCGAGATCCGCCACGCGTTGACCATTGAGCAGAAAATCCAGTACTTGAACATCCGCGTGGCCAAGATGGCGCAGAAACAGCAGAAGCGGATGCAGCAGAACACGCGGCGGCTCGTACGGGCGGAAGGCGGGAAACTCTCACTACAGCGCGAGGTGGATGGTTTGCTCGCGGCCGCGGAGGGGGTGTCTGAGTTGGTTTTGGCCCTTAGTCGGCGAGTTGGGCAAGTGGATCGGGAAAAGTATCCGCGGCTCGCGAGGTTGGTGGAGGGAAACGAATGGGGTCTGCTGGGGGGAAGCGGCGTTGCCGGTGCGGTGGAGCCTGCGGAGTCTCTAGTAAATACTGCAGAGTCTGCGGAGCCTGCGGAGTCTCTAGTAAACACTGCGGAGTCTGCGGAGCCTGCGGAGTCTCTAGTAAACACTGCGGAGTCTGCCGAGTCTGCCGAGTCTGCGGAGTCTGCCGAGTCTACACTTAATGTCTCTGCCTCACAACGAGTCCCCTCACAAGGAGCCCCCTCACAAACAGCCCGCTCTAATCTGCAGCCTGAGAATGTCTCCGCACATAAAGCGTCTTATGCCAGTGCCTCTCCTGCTGCCGTGGGTCTGCCGCAAGCCGCTCCCTGTTCCAACTCCACCCACTCGCTCTCCGACACGGAAATGGACCCTGCCGCGTTCGAGCTCCTCGTCGACAACAACATCGCCAAGTTCCGGCAGAAACAGGCCCAGCGCCCGCCGCGCAACCCCATCCGCCTTCTCTACTCGCAGCAGCAGCTTGTGCATAGCGACATGCTCCGTCCGCGAGCGTCTACGGCGCGTGTTTCGCCCGCGCAGGCCGCCGGGGTCTCCCTCTCCGGACTTTCTCTCTCCGGACTCTCTCTCTCCGGACTCTCTCTCTCCGGGCTCTCTAACCTCTCGCCGTCGGTCAAGGCCGCGGCCACGGTGGTGGAAACGCCGCACGCGTCGCTCCACAAGAAGCTCCGCATCGCGTTCAAGCCGCTGCTGCAGCAGTTCCGCCCGCTGGCGTCGGCCGCGCTCCTGGACAACGACGATCTCTGGAGCTCCTCCGGCATCCACACCGAGTCCGACGACAACTCGCTGTGGTCCAGCTCGCTGGGCGCCAGCTCCGCCGACGACATGAGCCGCTTCTACGCCGCGCTCCACCGGAAGTTGCGCACCAAGCAGCGCCGTCTGCGCCGCATGTCGCCGTCGCCCAAGCACCATCCGCTGCACCGCACGCTCCAGCCGAAAAAGTCGATTTTGAAGATGGAGCGGGCGCCGCCGCGCGCACGCACCGAGCCGCGGGCGCCCTACCGCGCGAGTCCGCGGACATCTTTTGCCAGCGCAGAGGCGGCGGGGGTAATGGGGGGGAGAGAGGGGGGAGTGGGAAGAGAGGGAAGAGAGGGGAGAGAGGGGAGAGTGGGGAGAGAGGGGAGAGTGGGGGAAGAAGGCGAGGAGATGGAGAGAGTGGGAGAAGATCGGGGAGAAGATCGGGAAGAGGATGTCGAGAGAGAGAGAGAGGATGTCGAGAGGGAGAGAGAGGTTCTGGGAGAGGATGTCGGGGAGACAGGTAATCACAGAGACAGACGCAGAGCGCACCATGTGGATGCAGTGGAGGAGGATGCAGATGCAGAGGCCGATCTAGAGGATAATGGAGTGTTGTCGGACGAAAACGACGAGCGAGACAAGGATCAGCGAGAGGCGATTGCGAGACTCCGGCGATTGTTGCGCTAGCTGGTGGTTGGGCGCCTGGCCACTCGCTTGCACCCGGTTGGCTCATATTCTGCGCTCTTCTCCTTCCATCTTGGGTCTGATGAACCATTCAGTACCCTCACTCACTGTGCTTTGTGTGTTCTGGCGCATGTATGGCATTATGATGCACCTTCTGGTGACATTCCATGACATTTAATTGTTTCTGTCGTTAGATGTTTTGCCTGTCGTTAGATCGTTTCTGTCGTTAGATCGTTTCTGTCGTTAGACTCTTTCTGTCATTAGATCGTTCCATCGTTTCCATGACATTAGATTGTTTCTGTCATCAGATCGTTTGCATGGCATTTTATCGTCCACATGACATTCGATCGTCTATATTACATTCGAACGTTTGCATGACATTTACATTACATTAAATCGTTCCTGTCGTTAGATCTTTACCTCACGATCTTTATGCCCCGATCTTCATGCCCCGATCTTTATGCCCCAATCTTTATGCCCCGATCTTTATGCCCCGATCTTTATGCCCCGATCTTCACATTTCACGGTCTTTATATGCCCCTATCTTTACAGTTATCATGATGGCTATTACACTTTGCGTCATACTGACTGTGATATCATGGTATTCCGATACACTGGTCTGTCCCACTAGTCATTTTGCTTCTTCTCCACACTGATCCTCCATGCTCTGACCTGGACCTGATGGTATACTGGTATATTTGCTATTTCGTCCATCAAGCCCCTGGTCTCGTGGGCCCATTCATAGTTCTCAATTCACTGAGGACAAAATACTGGTGTGAAATTTGCTAGAATTGCTTATATCCTAGTATATGGCATTAGTAGCCGGTTGCTGATTACTCTCTAATCCATCATGATCCGCTGGTACTCATCACTGTTGCTCTATCATTATCTTCTGGTACTCCATCATGATCCGCTGGTACTCATCACTGTTGCTCTATCATTATCTTCTGGTACTCCATCATGATCCGCTGGTACTCATCACTGTTGCTCTATCATGATCTTCTGGTACTCCATCAGATGTTCTATCATGATCTTCCGGTACTCTATCAGATGCTCTATCATGATCTCCTGGTACTCTATGAGTATGATCACAATCACGCTTCTTGATGGCCCAGCTTGAGTCCATCATCGATATCCCATCGAATTTGTTAGTCATTGCGATTTAGGTGTCTTCTGCCAGCTCTAGACGACAGAAGAGACTCTGTCCTGATCCAAGTCAAACCCCAAATGTCTCGTGTCTACCCCTTCACTGGCCCTTGGTTGACACGAATGGCCACCGGCAATAAAAAACACCAGCTCCCCACAGTAACAGATCCGTCTTATTCTCTATGTCCCTACACTAAAACATCCACACGTAAAAGCACGCGCCGAAAAACAACGCGAAGAACACCAACCACATGCGCCACGAAATGCCGGCCCGCTGGCTCATCAACACCATCCGGTTGTATGTGTTCTTCAACGTCACTTTGCCCCGCTCAAAATTGCTTGTGATCTCGTCGTTGAGCTGGATCGACTTGTTGATTTCGCTTCCCATGCGCACTCCCAAGTTCTTGAGCGCCGCGACTTTGTGGCTCATCAGATCCATGTCGTCGTCATTCTGGCTTTCGAGCGACAGCAAAAACGCCTCGTTGTGTTTGGCGCTGTGCTGGGGCTGCGGATCGTAGGGCGAGCTCATGCGGGACGGCGGGGTTCGGGCCGCTCCGTGGTTCGGGCCGAAAAGCTGTGTTCGCACGTCGCGCTGGTGGGCGCTTCCTGCGGTGGAGTAGCGTGAGTTCATTGGGGGCTGTATTTGCTGGAGCGCGTGGAGGTGTAGGCGGGTGGTGATGTTGGGCTGTGTGCAGTACGCGTGGGTTTTGGGAGGTGGAGCTGGAGGGAGGGGGAGGTGAAGAGGAGT